>APFE030017500.1:29618-41406 GCA_000404065.3 Pinus taeda
CATTATGACAAAAATTGTCTCCACTTAGGGTTTATATACCTTGGGTTTATAATATTAGTCCCTTGGGTTTAATATTATTCTCTTAGGTTCATAATCCCTTGGGTTTTTAGTATTAATCCCTTGGGTTTTATTGTTCCTTTGGGTTTATAATATCAATCGCTTGGGTTTATTATTCCCTAGTGAACCATGGTTTATTATGATGTCAATCATGGTCAACCATGGTACAATATGGAATTGTGATAAGGCTTTTCTCAATATGACAATCAATGATGGTCAATCATGTTTATTTTAGTGTTTATAATATTTATCTTAGGGTTTATATACATTGGGTTTATAATATTAGTCCCTTTGGTTGAATATTATTCCATTGGGTTCATAATCCCTTGGTGTTTTAGTATTAATCCCTTGGGTTTCTTATTCCTTTGGGTCTATAATATCACCCCTTGGGTTTATTATTCCCTTAGGTTTATAATATCAATCATAGTCAACCATTGGAAATCATAGCCAAACATGGTCAACCATGGTTGAATGTCGCGTTGTGACAAGGATTGTCTCACCATGAAAATAAACCATGTTTATTTTAGTGTTTATAATATTTATATTAGGTTTTACCAATTTGGGGTTTATAATATTAGTCCCTTGGGTTTAGTATTATTCCCTTCGGTTCATAATCCATCAAGATTTTAGTATTAATCTCTTTCGTTTATGTTTCCCTTGGGTTCATAATATCAATCCCTTTGGTTTATTATTAACTTGGGTTTATAATATCAATCATGGTCAACCATAATAAACCATGGTCAAATATAGTCAGTCATGGTCTGATCTCGCATTATGACAAAATTTATCTGCATATAAAATCATTGACAATCATGGTCAACCATAGCCAACCATGGTTGATGATGGTCAACCATGTTTTATAGAAACAAACATGGTCAACCATTTTCAATCGTGGACAAACATGCTTGAACATCATGTTGTGACAAAAATTGTCTCGATATGAAAATCAACCATGATCACCCATGGTTCAACGTTGCATTGTGACAAAAAATGTCTCGATATGAAAATTAACCATGTTCAACCATGGTCCAACATGGTCAATAATTATATAATTAAAATAAACCATGGTCAAGCATAAGAAACCATGGCCAATTGTGATCAATAATGGTCTGATCTCACATTATGACAAAAATTGTCTCCACTTAGGGTTTATATACCTTGGGTTTATAATATTAGTCCCTTGGGTTTAATATTATTTCCTTAGGTTCATAATCCCTTGGGTTTTTAGTATTAATCCCTTCGGTTTATTGTTCCTTTGGGTTTATAATATCAATCGCTTGGGTTTATTATTCCCTAGTCAACCATGGTTTATTATGATGTCAACCATGGTCAACCATGATACAATATGGAATTGTGATAAGGATTTTCTCAATATGACAATCAATGATGGTCAATCATGCTTATTTTAGTGTTTATAATATTTATCTTAGGGTTTATATACATTGGGTTTATAATATTAGTCCCTTGGGTTGAATATTATTCCCTTGGGTTCATAATCCCTTGGGTTTATTATTCCTTTGGGTTTATAATATCACCCCTTGGGTTTATTATTCCCTTAGGTTTATAATATCAATCCTAGTCAACCATTGGCAATCATAGCCAACCATGGTTGAATGTCGCGTTGTGACAAGGATTGTCTCACCATGAAAATAAACCATGTTTATTTTAGTGTTTATAATATTTATATTAGGGTTTACCAATTTTGGGTTTATAATATTAGTCCCTTGGGTTTAGTATTATTCCTTTGGGTTCATAATCCATCGAGATTTTAGTATTAATCCCTTTCGTTTATGTTTCCCTTGGGTTCATAATATCAATCCCTTTGGTTTATTATTAACTTGGGTTTATAATATCAATCATGGTCAACCATAATAAACCATGGTCAACTATAGTCAGTCACGGTCTGATCTCGTATTATGAAAAAAATTATCTGCATATAAAAATCATTGACAATCATGGACAATCATGGTCAACCATGGCCAACCATGGTTGATGATGGTCAACCATGTTTTATAGAAACAAACATGGTCAACCATTTTCAATCGTGGACAAACATGCTCGAACATCATGTTGTGATAGAAATTGCCTTGATATGAAAATCAACCATGATCACCCATGGTTCAACGTTGCATTGTGACAAAAAATGTCTCGATATGAAAATTAACCATGTTCAACCATGGTCCAACATGGTCAATAATTATATAATTAAAATAAACCATGGTCAATTGTGGTCAATAATGGTCTGATCTCACATTATGACAAAAATTGTCTCCACTTAGGGTTTATATACCTTGGGTTTATAATATTAGTCCCTTGGGTTTAATATTATTTCCTTAGGTTCATAATCCCTTGGGTTTTTAGTATTAACCCCTTCAGTTTGTTATTCCTTTGGGTTTATAATATCAATCGCTTGGGTTTATTATTCCCTGGTCAACCATGGTTTATTATGATGTCAACCACGGTCAGCCATGGTCCAACATGGAATTCTGAAAAGGATTGTCTCAATATGACAATCAATGATGGTCAATCATATTTATTTTAGTGTTTATAATATTTATCTTAGGGTTTATATATGTTGGGTTTATAATATTAGTCCCTTGGGATGAACATTATTCCCTTGGGTTTATAATATCAATCCCTTGGGTTTATTCTTCCCTTAGGATTATAATATCAATCATGGTCAACAATTGTTAATCATAGCGAACCATAGTCAACCGTGTTTGAATGCCGCATTGCGACAAGGATTGTCTCACCATGAAAATCAAATATGTTTATTTTAGTGTTTATAATATTTATATTAAGGTTTTACAAATGTTGCATTCATAATATTGGTCCCTTGGGTTTAATATTATTCCCTTCGATTCATAATCCCTTGGATTTTTAGTATTAATCCCTTGGGTTTATGTTTCCCTTGGGTTCATAATATCAATCTCTTGGGTTTGTTATTAACTTCTGTTTATAATATCAATCATGGTCAACCATGGTCAACCATAACCAACCATGGGCAACTGTAGTCAATCATAGTATGATCTCGCATTATGACAAAATTTGTCTCCATATAAAAATCATTGACAATCAAGGAAAATCATGGTCAACTATTGCCAGGCACGGTTGATGATGCTCAACCATGTTTTATAGAAACAAACATGGTCAACCATTGTCAATCGTGGTCAAACATGCTTGAATGTCACATTGTGACAAAAATTGTCTTGATATGGAAATCAACCATGATTAACCATGGTCCATCATTGCATTGTGACAAAAATTGTCTCGATATGAAAATTAACCATGGTCCAACATGGCATGGTGATAAGGATTGTCTCAATATGAAAATCAACCATGATCAATCTTGTTTACTTTAGTGTTTATAAAATCTATCTTAGGGTTTATATACGTTGGGTTTATAATATTATTCCCTTGGGTTCATAATCCCTTGGGGTTTATAATATCAATCCATTAGGTTTATAATATTAATCACGATAAACCATGGTCGATCATAGCCAACCATGTTCAACCATGGTCAAACCATATGGATATGGAAATCGACCATGGTCAACCATGGTGCAATGTTTTGTTCTGATAGAGATTGTCTCGATATGAAAATCAATCATAGTCAACCATGGTTAACCATGGTCCAATGTTGCATTGTGACAACAATTATCTCTATATGGAAATCGACAATGGTCAACCATGGTCAACCATGTTTATTTTAGGGTTTATAATATTAATGTTAGGTTTATATACCTTGGGTTTATAATTTTTATACATTCAGTTTATTATTACCTTGGGTTTATAATATCAATCCCTTGGGTTTATTGATGTAAACGTTCAGATTCCTAGAGTTTAATATTATCCAACAATGGTCAACCATGTTCAAACATGGTCCAATGTCGCATTGTGACAAGGATTGTCTCAATATGAAAATCAATCATGCTCAACCATGTTTATTTTAGTATTTTTAATATTTATCTTAGGGTTTTTATACCTTGGGTTTATAATATTAGTCCCTTGGGTTTAATATTATGTTATTAGGTTCATAATCCCATGGGGTTTTAGTATTAATCCCTTCGGTTAATTGTTCCTTTGGGTTTATAATATCAATCGCTTGGGTTTATTATTTCTCGGTCAACCATGGTTTATTATGATGTCAACAATGGTCAACCATGGCCCAACATGGAATTGCGATATGGATTGTTTCAATATGAAAATCAATCATACTCAATCATGTTTATTTGTGTTTATAATATGTATCTTAGGGTTTATATACGTTAGGTTTATAATATTAGTCCCTTGGGTTTAGTATTATTCCCTTGGGTTTATTTTTCCCTTGGGTTCTTAATATCAATCCTTTGGGATTATTATTAACTTTGGTTTATAATATCAATCATGGTAAACCATAACAAACCATGGTGGGATGTCGAATTGTGAAAAAAATTGTCTCCATATAAAAATCGTGGACAATCATTGTCAACCCTAGTCACCCATGGTTGATCATGGTCAAACGTGCTTTATAGAATCAAACATGGTCAACCATGGTCAATCTTGGGTTTTTAGTATGAATATCAATGGTTTGTTATTCCTTTGGATCAACCACAGTCAATCATAGTCAACCATGGTAAACCATGCTCAAATGTCACTTTTTGGCAAAGATTGTTTGAATATGAAAATCAATCATGGTCCAATGTCACATTGTGACAAAGAATTAATTATTGGTATTAATTATTATTATTATTATTAGAATAAAATTAAAAATTTAACTATTATTATATATTAAATTTTATAGAAATATTATTAATAATATTATTTTAATATTTTATTAACATTATAAATAATAATATATATATATATATATATAATATATATATATAATATAATATATATATAAATATAATATATATATTATATAATATATAAGATATTCAAAAACAATATTAAATTTTTTAATAAAATAAGTAAATATTTTTATAGTGAAGATTTTTGGGTGAAAATCACTTGTAATTCATTTTCGACGCATTTCAAACCAACAAGTGTGGTTCATCACACCATACCTGTTGGTCTAAAACGCGTCGACAAATGAATACAATGTGATTTCACTGAAAAATCTTCTCTATAAACTTATATGAATCATAGAAGCCTAAATTCAGCAAGTAATTTACTTATTTACCTTTTACAAAAAAAATGAATAAAAATATATATTATTATATTATTATTATATTATTATTGATGATTTGTGTCATAGATAGAAATAAAGCCTTATAGGTATATCAACAACATTACTAAATTTTTATTGTTAATCAATAATAATAATAATAATAATATATTATTATTATTATTATGTATGTGCGCTATCTATTATTATTAATTATATATTATTTTAACCATGAACGTTTATGTTGATATATTGATTCTTGGCTAGAAAGCCTTAATTCAGGTTACAATGAGGTGAACAGAGATCAGAATTCTCAGTTACCGGGCAACACATGACTTCCTTTCTAATAAGCCTATGACTTTTACTAGCTGTGATTCTTGTAGCTTTGTATATTTTTCCTAAGTTACAAATACAAACATACTGCTCTAATAAGAGGCGATAAAACATTTTTTAACAGAGAATTAAGGGATGGAGTCCCAACTTTCGTCTCCATCTCTTAGAAGGACTCTAGGAGGGAGGAGAACAATGTTGTTGGCTTCAGCGTCAGCATCTTTATTATTGTCTCTCTTTATGTGAAGAAATTCCACATTCTGAAAGGTATTTGACAAGAGTCTCATTCTGCTCAGGAGTCTTGATAATATTAAGCCTGTGGGAGAAGAATTGTCCACCATGGCCTTAATAATGGATTGGGAGTCTCCAAAAATAGTTTCTTCTTTGATGCCCAGAAAAAGGAGCAGCTTGAGACCCTGGAGAAGAGCTAGAGCTTCGGCTTGGATGCTGGAGTTGAACCCTACTCCACAAGCATATCTGGCTTCAATTCTGCCATCTACATTTTTAATAACACCCCCTGCTCCAGAGCTGCCGGGGTTTCCTTTAGCAGCACCATCGAAGAATAGAGTTTTTCTTGCCTTCTTTTTGCAAAGATCAGCGAGCTCTGCATCATTGAGGTGAATTTTCCAATACTTAAGGATATGAGGGGGACTGACTTTTTCAGTGAATTGGAGGCCCAAAGCATCGCCCCAAACAACGTCTTGATCGCTAAGGTCAGCTCTGTCTAGCTGATCGCCTAAGAATTCTTTCAAATGACTTTTGATTTTTGTCCAGATTATCTTGAAATCACTCTTCTTGCCATTGAAGATCCTGTGATTTCTTTCCAGCCATATGTGCCAGAAAATTATTTTAGGAATGGCGAGCCATGCTTGTTTGATGTGCACGTTCTGAGGTGAACCACCTAGGTACATGCGCTTCCATATAGAGAACAATTCTAAGCAGTGAGCAGGTGGGGCGAAGTCTATGTTTAAAGGATTTAACACCTCTTGCCATAGATCGGCTGCAAAACTACAGGAGAGCATCATATGGGCGGCAGTTTCTTCGTGGCCTTCACACAACGAACAGTGCAAGGGACCAATTATGCCTCTTTTACGGAGCCTGTCCTCAGTCAAGATCCTGTGATGACAGAGGAGCCAGCAAAAAATGTCAATCTTGGGAAACGTTGGCTGAGACCATACCCCTTGCCATGGCTTTGGTCTGGCGGCGCATACGGTTTCTGAGTGAGCTGATTATATCCTTTTGAAACTGTATACGTACCCGAGACCGAGCCCCATCCCCTCGTGTCAACTTTTCTGGTATTCAAAGGGGCTTTACCTTTTAAGTGAGTGAGGAGGGATGCGTAATCGTTGGATAAATGCGATGGCACCTCCAGATTTCTCCATTGCTGCCAGCTTCTGTTCTCCCACTACGAGAGATCCCACAGCGTTTTAACGCCTGCTCGATCCATCCATTCTTTTAACTGAGACAGTGAACTATCATCTGCAATGGGCTCACTACTCATAATACGGTCCTCCCAAATGTTAATATGTTTTCCATTGCCAGGTATCCAATGGACGTGCTGTTTGATTAACGCTGAGGTTTTCTCGAACAGCTTATGTATCATGATACCAGTGGAAGAGATAGGATTGTCTAGGCAACGTACTCTTTACCCACGGAAGTATTTTTTCCAGAGCGCAAGCTGAGCCCAACCTTGGGTTTGGGGCAATTATCCTCCATAAAAACTTTGCGCCCAATGCTATATTTTGATTGCTGATATTCTTAAAATGCAACCCGCCTTCCAATCTGGGCAAGGAGATTGTATCCTAGCTTATTAACGATATTTTCTTCTCATTAGCCTTGCCACCTTTCCAAAAAAAGTTTCTGATATATTCCTCCATTTTTCTCGTGATGCCAATGGGAGGCATCATCATTGTAGCCTGGTAAATGGGAAGGCTATTCAGAACAGCCTTTATAAGCATTGACTTGCCTTCTAAATTGAGCCAGTTGAAGCCCCATGAACGAATTTTAGATTTGAATTTTTCCATCAGAGGCAGCCAATCTCTATTGAGGGCTCTTTTCTGGAAGACTGGGAGGCCCAGATACTTGAAGGATGACCAAGTGAGAGAAGCTACAAAATCAAAATAGTTTGATATGGCTTGGACCGATCTGATCGTTGCATTCCAGTAGTAAATATGGCATTTGCCTTTGTTGAGGCTGCTTCTTGAGTCTTCGCAGTAGGCATCCAACACTTCTTTGAATCTTATAGCCAAGGGCAAGGTGGCAACACCCAGCAGGAGAATTTCATCTGTAAACAGTGCATGATTTATGCTATTAACACCTCTTTCTATGTTTAGGCCCATTATTTCTTGGTCAGTCTGCTTTTTATTCAAGAGGAAGCTGAGGAAAGAGGCTTGGAGAACAAAGAGCAAGGGGGATAGGGGACACCCTTACCTCAGCCCTCTAGAAGCTTTGAAGAATTCAGTGGCCCTCCAATTCACCAAGGGGGCGATCCATGGCTCACTGATGCATGCCTTGATCCAGCTAATGAATTTGGCCCCAAATACAAACTTATGCAGTACATCAAACAGGAATCTATGTCTCACCCTGTCAAAGGCGCTCTCCAGATCTAATTTGACCACTATTCCTTTCTCTTTACGGGTCAAGCTTGAGTGAATCACCTCTTGCACCAGGATATAATTATCCACTATCTGTCTTCCTTGGATGAAACCTCCCTGATTCTCTAGGATAATGGAAGGAAGGACAGTTTTCAGCCTGTTGGCAGTCACTTTTGTTATCAGTTTGTAGCCGATGTTACAAAGGGAGATGGGGCAGAACCTGGAGAAATTATTGGCACCTTTTTCCTTAGGGATAAGGGCCAGGAAAGCTGAATTGGTGTTGCCCCCTAATTTCTGACAAGCTTGGTATTTCTGGATCATTCTGCACAAGTCTTTTTCCACAATCTGCCAACAATTCTGCAGGAATCTAGCAGTGAATCCATCTGAGCCCGGGGCCTTGTCCAGTTCCATGGCAAAAAAAGCAATTTTGATATCTTTGTTGGTGACTTCTGCTTCCAAGGGCTGATTCTTTCTAGCTGATATCAGAGAGGGCACCTCATTGATTAAGGAGGAAGTCTGCCCCAGGGTCTCTTTCTCACTATACAAATTTTTGAAGTGAAGGAAGGTAGCCTTTTTTATGCTTTGCAGATCTCTATGAGTGATATTCTCTACCTTAATTTCTGAGATGGAGTTGAAGCTTGCTTGTGGAAGAAGGCAGAGTTTCTATCCCCTGCCTTGAGCCAAAGCCTCCTAGATTTGACCCTCCAGTACTCTTCCTCAATTGAGCTTGCTTTGAGAAGTTTTTGCTGAAGCTCTGCCTCCTTATCAAGGGTTTCTTTTGTGATCACTTCCTTTTCCAATTTCAGGTGATGGTTCTCAAGGCATTATTGAATCTTTTTCCTTTCCATTGCTGGGTTAGGAAGGGATTTTTCCCATATTTTCAATGCTGCTTTCACACTCCTAAGCTTTTCTTCCCAAACGAAGAAGGCTGAGCCGTTAACAAGATGCTTCCAAGTGTCTTTTACTAATTGCATAAAGGACTATTCCTTGACCCAAAGGGGACTGAATTTAAAAGGGATGGGGCCTTGATCCATGTGGGCCACTAGATCAAGTTTGATGGTTCTATGATCAGAAACACTGCAAGGGAGAATATGCATTCTAGATTCTAAACCAAGAAGAAGAAAGGAACTTTGAACAAAAAATCTATCTAACCTTGCAGCTATGTGTCCCGGGCCGAGCCTTTTATTGGTCCAAGTGTACTTGCCTACCAAAGGCTTGATGTCGATCATATCCCAATCTTGGAGAAGATCCTCCACCCATTCGCGCGCCGGATCCCTTACTATGCTTCCTCCATGTTTTCTGCTAGAGATAAAGTGAGATTTAGATCTCTAGCAATGATGATATTTACTAAATCTTCAAAATCTGCCAGTCCTCTGATGGAATCCCAGCAGATCTTTTTCTCTCCTGCGCTGACTGGAACATACACATTAAAGAGGCAGAGGGTCTCCACTGAGTCTGCATGTTTCAGCTTAGTGTACAGCCAATGTGGGTTGGCGACCTGTTTAACCTTTGAGAATTTGTTTGCATTCCAAAGAGTGCCCAGGCCTCCTGAGGACCCCCTGGTCGAGACTGCTTGTCCTTCACTTCTTTTCCATAAGTTTTTTCCGATATGGAGGAAGACCGTATCCTCCATTTTGGTCTCTTGGATTAGGAGCATGTCGGGAGAGTCGGATCTTATCAGACTTTTGACGGCTTCTTCTTTTATTTTTCTTCCCATACCCCTACAATTCCAGGAGACGATCTTCATCACTTGCTTTTGGAGTGGGGAGCTCCTTTAGAGCTCTGGAGCTGATTTCTGGTCATCTTCGGGGTTTTAGCCAACAGTTTCTCAAGGGTAGGCTGACTTCCTTGCAATTTTTCCTTGTAAGTCTCCTACTCCCTTTTTTCGTGGGCATTTTTTCGGCCTCTCAATGATCTTCTGGCCGAGGATTGTGAGCCTACTATTTCACCTTGTTCTTCTGAGTCCTCCGAGCTTTGCACTTCCTCAACCTCTTCTGAGGGTATCTCTTCCGTTTTGTCTGCATTGTTTTCAACTTGCTTTGGCTCCACGGGGGGATCTTTGTGATGCAATCCTTCATTCTGTATCTCTATACCTTGAGTGTCCTCTGTTGTTGAGCTTAGCTGGGTGTATTTGTTTCCTTGTTCTTCCATGTGAGGTGTATGAAACCCAGGGCCTGTCTAGGGAGCCTTGGTATTATTGTTTCCATTTCTTGGGGCTTTGCTTTTGGATCTTTTGACCTGCGTCCATCCTTCCCCCTTGTTGTTCTCTGCTTCACTAATTTTTGGACAGTCTCTAGCAAAATGGTCGTAGACATGGCACTTCCTGCACTTGAACGAAAGTTGTTCATAGTCCAGTTTTTGAATATGCGACTAGCTTCCAACCCTAATCTTTATTGCCTCAGGCAGACCGACCTCGAGGTCCACTTCGACGCAGATTCTAGCACAGTCAAATTAATCTCTGTTGTTGGCGCGGTCAATGAATTTGCCTAGAGTATTTCCAATGTGTTTGAGGGATTCCCAGTTCCAGCAGTGCATTAGCAGATTGGGCAGACGAACCCACACAGGAACAGCTGAGGGGACGTCAACTGATGGATCAAAATAGAGCATCCACTTGCTAAGATACAGTCCTTGAGGGCCCATGAAAGAGGGACCATTGTGGAATATCAGCTCCTTATCTTCTTTCTCAACAAACTTGAACAGGAAGAAACCCTTCCCCAGGAAATACGAGGTGACTCTATTTTTAATGAGTGGCGCCCAGTTCCTTGCTACCCAGCTCTCTGTGGTTTTGGGGGAGGGCCAGAGCCCAGTGAACTGCCCAACCAAGGCTCGCTCTGCTAATGAAAGGGCGACCTGGAATGACTTCTCAGGGGGAAGCGAGATTTCAGCGATGTCGTCCAGACACTTTATAAATTTCGCGGCCTCGGTCGATTTCTTCTCTAGAAGAGAGTTCAACAGGTTGACAAAAGCCTCGACTTCAGAAGAAGGGAGCGAGGGGGACCCCGATGAGGCAGCCATAGCTCGATCTGATCAAGCTTACCCAGAGCCTGCGATCATATCCCCCAGATCCGCTCAGGAGGAGCCTCAGCAAAAAGTCTGATCCACCAATTTCGTAGAATCTCAGAGGAGGGTGGCCTTCCAAGGCATCATCAGGGCCGAGACTAGTCGCGGGGATGAGATCCACCGGGGAGACCCGCGACGGATCAGGATCAGGCTGCGCAGGGTTTGGAAAGGCCGAGGAGGGCCGAGCTGGGTCGAGGAGCAGCATTCGGGCTCTTTCTCTAGATCCAAAGATCAAGTAAGAAAATATATTATATTATTAATATTATTATAAGCTAATATATAAATATAAAGAAAATATGGGTGTAATTATTATATAGAGTTGGTTTTTAAAATACACATATAAATTTTGGGCCTTTAAAAAGTACACATAATAATAATAATTATAGTTAATTTTTAAAAAATACATATAATAATTATTCATGTGGTTGATATAGTCTATGGGCGTATACAGGGTTGGAATTTGGATTCTTTATTACTTGTCAAATAATTTTTTTTTGACGTTTTGGGTTTTTATGTTGGCCTTCAAGGAACGTTATGTCTAAAATTTTGCTCTTCAATCAAAATGTTTTGATAATAAATCGACCCTTCATCAATAAAG
>APFE030017500.1:64314-117774 GCA_000404065.3 Pinus taeda
GAAAGGAGGTTTTTTCATTTGAATCATCTAAGAATTGTTCATTTATGTAATGTAAAGGAGGTTTCCCCCTCAAAGAGGCTGAATTCTAAGGTGTTGATCTATCTTTTCTATCTTTTCTTAAGCTAGTTTCGTAACAGTGCACATAATAAGGTGCAAGTTTTACAAGGGCTACAACTCGGGCCATCCATGAGTTTGTGCAAGAGATTTTATCAATATGTAAATAAATCATGGTCAACCATGGTCAACCATGTTCAATCAGGGTTTGCTTTGGTCAAACATGGTTGACCATGGTCAATTGTGGTTTACCATGGTCCAACACCACATTTTCACAAACATTGTCTCAATATAAATATCAACCATGGTCAACCAAGGTCCAACGCATATTTTGAGAAATATTTTCTCAATATGAAAATCAGCCATGGTAAATAAGCATGGTCACATTGTGACAAAGATTGTCTCAATATGAACAGCAACCATGGTCAGCCATTATCAACCATGGCCCACCATTGCATTACGACAAAGATTACCTCAACATGAATATATACAATTGTCAATATTGGTCAATCATTGTCAATAATGATGGTCATCCATGGTCAACCATGTTCCAATGTCACATTGTGACAAAGATTGTCTTAATATGAAAATAAATGATGTTCAATCATCATCAACGAGGCTCTAACATCACATCGTGACAGATATTTTGAACCATCTATTGACGGTGTTGGAGTTGCCAACAAGTCATGGGGATCTCCCAGGTAAGATGTCTCAATTAGACCTCAGACCATTTGGTGTAGGAGTCCCAATAGTGGGTAGTAAGGTAATGCCTTGATCGCAATGTCACACAAAGGCATGTAAGATAACTATCTTAATAGAAAGGGTGTGACTGATGTAGTGAGTCAAGGAAGGTGTATGAGAGGATCTCACACTTCGAAGGGGGAAGGAGGTGAAAGTGAGTTCCAGGTTTGAAAGGGATCAGTCCCAACTCAACTAGGAACACACAACACAAAAGGATATGCATAGCTTCCAGTCTAGCAGTCCACTTGGATGTGGCAATCACATCATACAAGGCAAGGTAATGTGTACAACACTCACAGATCAGTCTGGGATGAGTGTGATAGTTTTTATAGAAAGGTTCATGTGAAAGGTTTGTTTGATGTCCGGTAGAGAAGTCGACACAGACGGTGACAACATTAAAAACATATACAACACATTAAAAATCAGATTCATATAATTGCATGTGGATTAGTTCATACACAAGTACATAAGTTAAACAACATAAGTCATTAAGGCAATTGGAGCAGTCCAACTACAATAACAACATATGCATGAAAATATGTTGGCTCTTATTATATAAAGAAATGTATGTCATAATCATACAATGCATCCATGTAAACTTGCTAGCCAATAGTGGAATTTTACAACCACATCTGCCTGCTCCTCCAAAGAGATGTACTAGCTCTGTGCAATGGAGAGGCCAAGGCATGTTACGATACTGTCCAAGCCCTGTAAAAAATAGTCTTAGTAGAAGCTTGGCTGACCAAAAGCCCATACAATGAGTTATGAGGGACTATTTATAGCAAAGGGTGGGGTGACCCTTGACATTCCCCTTTGTGATAGTTCAACTACCCTCATGACTCTTCACCTACTCTATGACTGTTACGTCCAACTATTGACACTTGAATTACACTTGACATGACTCGACGTTACAATGCACATGTACTCATGTGAGACAACATGGCTTGAGCAAGCCAAACAAGACATCTAACACTCGGTCCAATGTGGTGAGACCAACTCTTTAACATGCTTGTGATGGTGAAGATGGTAAGTTGATTCCAAGCTTGGTCGTCCGTGATGGCGTGCATGCACCTCATGGTGACATCTTGTTGAAATGAACTCTTGCCTCTGTTGCAATTGGTGCATTGGTTCAACCCCTTCATCCAACTCATCTGCTAACATGTGCATGGTCTTCTTAGGTACGGTTGAACCAGAAACACACTGATGCATTTTGTTTGTGTTGATCTTTAAGTGTGTGTTGGTGGTGATGCACCTCAACTTGCCGAAGTACATGTTCAAGCCCAGTTGGAATTAATTCTTCTCTTCACCTTGGTGAGTGTGTTGAATGGGTTGGATTGCATGCGTGCACTCAACAAAATTCATGCTGCTGAATCCCTTGCATGCAGTCAACAACACTGCTCACCGTGTCTGCTCTGTGTCAGCTAGTAGGATGGATCCTTAACTTGTATGGGTGCAGTTTCATCCATGAGTGCATGTTGCGCCCACTATTCTTCCTATTCCTGTTGCAAATCATTCGTTTTTCTGTGCAACTTCATGTTCTTCCTGAGTTGTTGCTTCAGCACATGCAACTCCTTCTTTGTTCCATTCTCTGTCTTCGCACGACCTTCATGTCACATTGTCACCTCATAGCCGGAGTCTCAAAAGTTGCTTCCATCATCAATGGATCTACCTGAGCTTGCAACCTTGTTCCACCTTCTTGTTGTCAACACCTCCTCTTACATTCGTTGCATTTGGTATGATGTCTTCAACTGCTGTTCATGAGGATGCTCGCTGTGATGTTGCTATTGTCATATCTTGACGTCCTTGCCTATGAATAACTTGATGTCTTCATGGGTAGGCAAGTCCATGGAAACTTGATTGACTACATACCTAACTGTGCTCTGAACGGTGTCTTCATCTCTTCTTACCTGGACAACATTATACCTATATTGCTTGGAGGAAGATGAATGCTTGGGATACCTGGAGACATGGAAACACTCATGGAAAGCAATCTGTCATTCAAAAACCAAAATGAACATGAGAAGTAACTTGCAACATGCATGGGTGCATGATCATGAAGGTTGGCAATTTTGGTCAGGAGGTCGAGAGACTGACTACCAAGACTGTACAAGGCATAGTCTGGGTTGTTGGGAGATTCGCTGACTACTAGAACTGTGCAATGCATAGTCCATCCTGGCTGCTCACTGTTGGGATTGAAAAATGTGAAATTCTAGTTGGGATGGACTACTGGCCTAAGGACATATTTGTATAATTTCTCGGGCCAACCAGCCACTGTCCTCTAGAAATGCACAAGACAATCCTGGAGGCCATTACTGAGCAGGAATGCACAAATATGGAGAGGAAGGTGAGCCTTCTTTCTCCAGATTGCGCAATGCAGCCTTGGTCAAGGCAGAGTCCAAGCCAAGGTTGGCCCGACTCGCCGACAAGTGACTGAAAGAAACTAAGATAGTAATGCATGGTGACACTAAGTGATAGCAGAAGAGATTAGCAATGCATGCAAAACATGAATGAAATATTCAACAAAAAGATGAACATGCATGTGGGTGAGGTAGTTCGTCAGTTGGGCGAATATTCATGCAAAATAGTTTCATGCATGCGGCAATAATGAGATAGCTACTAAAACTAAAACATAGCTAGGACAAGCTATTATAGATGCAAACAATAGCAAGCGTTCAAAGAAATCAAGAAAACAATACTCCCACAAGAGAAAACACCAGAAGCGATAAAAATGGAGCACAAGGCATGGGAAGTGGGCTTACCCCAAAACATCTAAGCTGGATTCACCCACTGCTCCTAGATGTGATATGGGATGTCAAAACTACAAGGTTGATGTGAGGAATGAGCTTTGTAGTGTCTGGTTTATGATTTTTGATAAAATCAAGGTTGTAATGCACATGCCACGAATTTAGGAGAAGCAACACTTGGTGGGAGGTTTCAGAATTGCTACTTGCATGTAACCTCCAACTGCTAAACATAGATCCCTTAAACAAGGGATGCATTTGCATGCTTCCTTGGAAGAAGTAGCCCATGCATGCAAGTTTGTTTTGCTTAGTCCTAGAGGGAACCGGTCAACTCAACTACACATGCAAGACATTACTTGACTGTTGGAGAAAAATGCACATTTATCGGTGGGTGTTGGGATGGTTGTCTGAGACATTTGTGCAATTCTTGGGCAGAGCCACTAACTACTACCTAGATTTGTGCAAATTTTGGGCTGAGTAGCCTTGCTAGGGAAATTTGCACAAATCCTGGTGGGAGTGTTGGCAGGCAGGATTGCGCAATCTTGGAGCCTAGCAGGCTGCTAGAGAGGATTATGCAATTTCTTGAGGGAAGTTTGGTTGCCCTCCATAAATGCGCAATTTTCAATTTTGATTGGGGTTGAGGGGTATATAGGTGCACAATCAGTATAGTCATCAAATTCTTAGTTTCATCTCTAGTGTTGCTCCACTACCAGCAAACCTAGACAGTACCTTGGTGGAGTCACATAGGAACACAAGCATGGTTCGACTACTAGGGAGCCTATTCAGTACCCCAACGGAGTTACTTGCTTCACCTCCCTGTTCAGGAAGCCTTTCTCTTCTCTCGCCTTATTCATTTTTCATTTTGATTTTTTGAATTTTGATTTTTTCATTTTTCACTATGCATGATAACGCTTATTCATTTCAGAGGCACAAGAGGGATCATGACTTATTGAGAGAATAAGAGGTTGTTCTAGCAGAGAAGTTGTTTATTGTATCTCTAAAGTTCCTGTTAAGTTCCCCCCCTTACCTTACTCTACTTTACTGAGCTGAAAAGTGTTAACCCATAAACAGTCGACTAGAGAAGGTGACACTAGTTAGCATGTAAGCATTGTGTTTACACCAAGGTTCACTTCAAACAGTACGTATTTTCCTTCAATGTATAATGGAATAAGAGTAACAAGTTCATCATAAAGAGGAAAGATGACAGGGCACCAAGTAGTGATAACTGTACAAGCCCTCTTGTACTTTACCCAACTCGTTTCAATAGTCATACATGGTTTCATGCAAAACTATCCTATGAACGAAACAAGCGAACTGAAAAACATCAAAGAAAATCATGTAAGCAAACAAACAAGCAAACAAACAAGAAAACAAAGCATATAAGCAAACAAGCATGCAAGCAAACAACTGAAATCAAACACTACTCCTACTCCTACACCAACGGTGCATGGGCCTGATCACGTGAAATGATACTTCCAATGCAGCCACCAGCGCATTGGTAGAACCATGTTGATGAAGGCTTGGTCAGCGAGCAACCCATTTGTGCGAACCAGCAAGTAAGAAAGATATAACAACGAAGACAACCACAGTTCATGTTTCAAAGTGCCCACGGGACATAAGTGAGTGAAAGTGCATGATAGACAACTCGTGGACTTATCATGGTTTGTGTGCCACTACGTGCAACTTTGAAGCAAAAGAACACTCATGACTGTGACATGCAAGCAAACGAAAGAAACAAAGATAACTTGCGTCGTGCACGACTACTTGTAATGTAAGACTCCTCCAATGCATGAGAAATGGGATCTTGTAGTTCGAGTGGAGGAAGTAAAATATGATTGTTAGATAGATCTTGAGTGAATACAGATGAGTGATGAGGAGCCTTGAGTGTTTGAACAATTTCCTAATCAGAAGCGAAACCAACCTCAGGACAGCGAAGGACTGGCATAACCATGAGCTCGAGCTGAAGTGCCTCGACAGTATATGGGGTTTCGACTTCATTGACAGATGGATCTTCATAGTCCAATGGGTTAGATGGATTAATAATGAGCGAATCAAAATCTTGATTAGATGATGAGGTGAAGAGATCACGACAACCAAGATCATAAAATTCAAGATGTTTGCCAGCATCCTCATGGTTTGATGAATCACACAAAGGGGTAGATAAGGAGGAAGGATGTTCACCCTCTGCGTTTCCAAAAAAGGTAAATGAAAGATCAAGTTGATTTCCAATAAATGATTGTTCCTCTCCGTTGTTGGATGATGGGCTAACATACGGTGTGTCCTACGAAATATCAATAATGGGTGCATCCATGGATGAAGACACACATGAGAAATCATGGAAGGCAGGTTCACCAACGATGTTAGGAAAGAATGGATGGGGCTCAGATGGAAGGGATTCATCCTTTGCCGAGTGCTGATGCTCAAGATTCCACTCATACTCTTCATGAATAACAACACATGTTGGTTGTGCAACACCAAATCCGTCATTGGGTTGTTCCTCATTCACATCAAGTGAAGAGTCTGGAATGTATGAACACAAGACAACATCATCTGGAGGAACACCTGGGTGCAAAGACAGAGGTTGTAGAAAAGAATGCAAATGAGGACTCAAAGGACTCAACCAAATCTGTGCAAAAATTGAGTGAAGTGATGTTGGGAGGGTGTGAAGGATGAACAGGTGTGTGAGCATGATCCTCAACATCACCAGGTAGTGGTGGAGCTATTGAACAAGAGGAAGGCAGAGTGTTAGTGGATACAGTGCCTGCTTCCACATGAGATTGCGTGACTCCATCAACAAAGAATGTGGAGTGAAGCTTGATCTCAACATTTCTCTTGGGATGGGAAGATTTCTTGAGGTAGTACTCAAATTAGTCCCAATGATAAGCAAATTCCATTTGGCTCCTCAGAGCTTGAAACTGCAAATCACGGAAGTTCTGCCAAAATTCAATAACGGATTCATGTTGAGCCCTCCATTGTTGTAACAGTTTTCGGTCAATATTGTCTAGATCAAAATGATAGAACGTGTCTTCAATGAGATCACAGAAGTGCTCAAATGAGTGCATGGTGTTAGGCAGTAGGATGAGCACCCAACGAAATGGAGATTTGCAAAGTGTGTATTTAAGCAGCGAATAAGCCTATTCATCAGAAAACTTGTCTTCCTCATGAAACATGGAAAGAAAGTTACGTAAGTCCTCAGGCCATTCCACCTCACCTTCACCATCATACGTGTGAGTGGACAAGATATCGAAAAGCTTCCCCAATATGGAGATATCTTCACGATTCGAAAAACACCTCAAGGGAAGAAGAGTGCAAGACTCCATGAAAGATATGCAAAGCTTCAAAACTAGATGAGAGAGAGCTCCTTCGAGTGCCAAAAATGTTGACAGTGCTAGACCCACCAACATGTCAAGGGGATCTCCCCGGTAAGAAGTCCCAAATAGACCTCATACTATTTCTTGTAGAAGTCCCAGCAGTGGGTCATAAGGTAATGCCTTGACCGTGATGTCACATAGAGGCAAGTAAGATAACACTGTTAGTATCAAGGGTGCAACTAATGCAGTGAGTCAAGGAAGGTGTATGAGAGGTTCTAACACTTCGAAGGGGGGAGGAGGTGAAGGTGAGTTCCAGGTTGAAAAGGATCAGTCCCAACTCAGGTAGGAACACAAAAAACAAAAGGATATGCATAGCTTCCAACGAAGTAGTCCACTCGGATGCAGCAGTCACACCATACAAGGTAAGATAACACGTAGAACACTTACATATCAGTCTGAGATGAGTGCGACAGTTGTTACAGAAAGATTCATGTGAAAGGTCTGTCTGATGTCCGGCAGAGAAGTCGATATGAACGGTGACAACATTAACAACATATATAACACATTAACAACAAGATTCATATAACTGCATGTAAATCAGTTCATACACAAGTACATAAGTTAAACAACATATATCATTAAGGCAACTGGAGTAGTCCAACTATAATAACAACATATGCATGAAAATGTGATGGCTCTTATTATATAAAGAAGTGTAAACATAATCATACAATGCATCCATGTAAACTTGTTAACCCCAATAGTGGAACTTTACAACCACATCCGCCTTCTCCTCCAAAGAGATGTACTAGCTCCATGTAGTGGAGAAGCCAAGGTGTGTTATAATACTATCCAAGCCTTCTTCAAAATAGTCTTAGTAGAAGCTTGGTTGACCAAAGGCCCATACAATGAGTTATGAGTGACTATTTATAGCAAAGGGTGGGGTGACCCTTGACATTCCCCTTTGTAACAATTCAACTACCCTCATGACTCTTCACCTACTCTATGATTGTTATATCCAACTATTGACACTTGACTTACACTTGACATGACTCGACGTTACAATGCACATGTACTAATGTGAGACAACATGGCTTGAGCAATCTAAGCAAGACATCACTAACACTCGGTCCGCTGTGGTGAAACCAACTCTTTGACATGCTTTTGATGGTGAAGGTGGTAAGCTGATGCCAAGCTTGGTCATCCGTGATGGTGTTCATGCACCTCACAGTGACATCTTGCTGAAGCAAACTCTTGCCTCCGTTGCAACTAGTGCATTGGTTCGACCACTTCATCAAACTAGTTTGCTAACATGTGAATGGTCTTCTTGGGTACGTTGAATTGGAAACGCACTGATGCATAATGTCTTTGTTGATCTTCAATTGTGTACTGGTGGTCATGTGCATCAAATTGCTAAAGTGCATGTTCAACCCCAGTTGGACTTGCTTCTTCTCTTCGCCTTGGTGAGTGTATTGAATGGGTTGGATTTTATGCTTGCACTCATTGACATGCATGCTTCTGAATCCCTTCATGCAGTCAAAAACACTGTTCACCATGTTTGCTCTATGTCAGCTGTTGGGACGGATCCTTAACTTGTACAAGCATAGTTTCATCCGTGAGTGCATGTTGTGTCCACTGTTGTTCATGTTCATGTTACAAATCCTTCATTTGTCTATGCAAATTCATGTTCTTCCTGAGTTATTGTTTCATCACAACAACTCCTTCTTTGTTCCATTCTTTGTCTTCGCATGATCTTCATGTTACACTGTCACCTCATAGCCTGAGTCTCCAAAGTTGCTTCCATCATCAATGGATCTGCTTGAGATTGCAACCTTCTTCCACCTCCGTGTTGTCAATAACCCTCCTCTTGCATTCGTTGCATTTGGTATGTTGTCTTCAGTTGTTGTTCATGATGTTTCTCGCTGTGATGTTGCTACTATCATATCTTGATTTCCTTTTCTACGAAAAACTTGATGTATTTGTGGGTAGGCAAGTCCATGGACACTTGATTGACTGCATCCCCAAGTGTGCTCTAAATGGTGTCTTCATCTATGCTCTCTAGGAAACCATTGTACTTGTACTGTTGAGAGGCAGATGAACACCTAGGATACTTGGAGACATGGCAACACTCATGAAAAGCAATCTATAAGTCAAAAACCAAAATGAAAATGAGAACTGACTTGCAACATGCCTTGGTGCATGATCATGAAAGTTGCGCAATTTCGGTCAGGAGGTCGAGTGACAGACTGCCAAGACTGCACAAGGCAAAGTCCGGGCTACTGGGAGACTGGTTGACTACTGGAACTGTGTAATGCATAGTCCAGTATGGCTGTTTACTGTTGGGATTATGCAATGTGCAATTCTAGCTAGGAAGGATTGCTGGACTAGGGACAAATTTGCGCAATTTCTTGGGCCAAGCAACCACTGTCCTCCATAAATGCGCAAAACAATCCTGGAGGCCAGTGGTAGGAAAGAATGCACAAATATGGAGAGGAAGGTTAGCCTTCCTTCCCCATATTGTGCAATGCAGCCTTGGTGAAGGCAGAATTCGGGCCATGGTTAGCCTGACTCGCTGACAGGAAACTGAAAGCAACTAAGGCAGTAAATGCATGACGACACTAAGTGATAGCAAAAACGATTGATATTGCATGCAAAACATGAATGAAATATTTAGCAAACAGATCAACATGCATGTGGGTGAGGCACTTTGCCAGTTGGGCGAACGTCCGTGCAAAACATTTTCATGCATGTGACAAAAGTGAGATTGCAACAGAAAATGAAAGAGAGCTAGGACAAGCTAGTATAGATGTAAATGATAGCAAGCATTCAAAGAAATCAAGCAAACAATACTCCCACAAGCAAAAACAAAAAAGTGATAGAAATGTAGCACAAGGCATGGGAAGTGGGCTTACCCCAAAACCACTGAGCTGAATGTGCCAACTACTCCTAGATATGATGTGGGATGTCAGAGCTATAAGTTTGATGTGAGGAATGAGCTTTGTAGCGTCTAGTTTATGAGTTTTGATAACATCGAGGTTGTGACGTGCATGCCATCAATCTAGGGGAAACGACACTTGGTGGGAGGTTTCAAAATTTCTCCTTGCATGTAACCTCCAACTGCTAAACATAGATCCCTTAAAAAATGGATGCCTTTGCATGTTGCCTTGGGAGAAGTAGCCCATGCATGCAAATCTGTTTTGCTCAGTCCCAGAGGGAAACGGTCAACTCTACTACACATGCAAGAGACTGCTCAATTGCTGGAGAAAAATGTGCATTTCTGGGTGGGAGTTGGGCTGGTTTCCCAGGAGATCTGCACAATTTCTGGTCTGAGCAATTTACTGCTACCCATATTTGTGAAAATTTTGGGCTGAGAAGCCTTGTTGGGGAAATTTTCACAAATCCTATTGGGAGTGTTAGTAGGTAGGATTATGCAATCCTAGAGCCCAACAGGCTACCAGATTGGATTGAACAATTTCTAGAGGGAAGGTTGTTTGCCCTCTTGAAATGTGCAATTTTCAAGGGAAAGTTTCTCATCCTGCAGTTGGACCAAGTCTGGGCCTGTGAGGGGAAGGGATCAAGCTGTGACCAATAGGTTGCCTTTGTGCAAGATATACACTAATGCTTGTGAATACGATGAAGAAAAGAAAGTTGCTGTGAAGGCTGGAAGGGAGGCTCCAAAATGAGGCTAAGGCAAAATTTTGGAGGGTGGTTGTAGCCACTACAACACCGTCATCAATCATGATCATTGATCATTAACCTTTGTCAACCATGGTCCAGCTTTGCATTGTGACAAAGATTGCCTCAACATTAAAATCGACCATGGTCAACCATGGTCAATAATCATGGTCACATAGTGTCAAAGACCATGTAATGGTACAACGTCACATCATGACAACCATGGTCAACAATTTTCCAATGTCACCTTATGGCAAATATTAGCTCAATATGAAAATCAACCATGGCCAACAATCATCAATCATGCTCAAACATGGTCAACCATGGTCCAACATCGCATTGTAGTGAATATTGTCTCAATATGAAGATTAACCATGGTCAATCGTGGTCAACCAAGTTTTTTTAAGGGTTTATAATATTTATCTTAGGGTTTATATACCTTGGGTTTACAATATTAATCCCTTGTGCTTAATATTATTCCCTTCGGTTTTTGGTACTAATCCCTTGGGTGTATTAGTTCCTTGGGTTTATAATATCAACCCCTTAGATTTTTAATCCAAGGGTTTATTAATCCAAGAATTTATTAATATCGCATTGTGAAAACCATGGTCAACCACTGTCCAACGCCGCATTGTGACAAACATTGGTTCAATATGAAAATAAACCATGGTCAACCATCGTCAATCATGGTCAATAATGGTCAACCATGGTCCAATGTCGCATTATGACAATGATTGTCTCAATTTGAAAATAAACCATGGTCAATCATGGTCAATCAAGTTTTTTTCAGGGTTTGTAATATTTATCTTAGGGTTGATATACTTTGGGTTTGCAATATTAATCCCTTAGGTTTAACATTATTCCCTTGGGATTTTGATATTAATCCCTTGGATTTATTAGTGCCTTGGGTTTAATATTCCTCGGGTATAATATTATTGATAGGGTTTATTATATTATTCTTAGGGTTTGATACAAACCCCTTGGGTTTATAATATAAATTCCTTGGGTTTATTAATACCTCAGATTTTTAGTATTAATCCCTTAGGTTTATAATAATCCCAATGTGGGTTTGTGACAAATATTTTCTCGATATGGAAAGCAAACATGATCAACTATGGTCAACCGTGGTTAACCATGGTCAATCATGATCAACATTGGTCAAACATGGTCGATCATGGCCAATTATGGTGTTCCATGGTCCAACACCACATTGTGATGAATATTGTCTCAATATGAATATAAACCATGGTCAACCATGGTCTATCATTATTTTGTGAGAAAGATTTTATCAATATGAAAATCAATCATGGTCGAACTTTGTCGATCATGTTCAACTATGGTCACATTGTAACAAATATTATATCATGTTCCAATGCTAAATTTCAATATCTGTGGGAAACTATGGTCAACCATGGTCACACTTATTGTCTCAATATGAAAATCAACCATGATCAAGCATGGTCAACTAGAATCCAACGTCGCATTGACAAAAAATCTCTCAATATGAAAAATCAATCATGGTCAACCATGGTCCAATGCTACATTATGACAAATATTGTCTCAATATGTAAATCAACAATGGTCAACCATGGTCCAACATTGCTTTGTGACAAATATTATCTCAATATTAAAATCAACGATGGTTAACCATGGTCCAACATTGCATTGTGGAAAATATTATCTCAATATGAAAATCAACGATGGTAAATCATTGCTAATCATGGTTAAACATGGTCAATAACCATGGTCACATTGTGACAAAAATTGTCTAATGGTCCAATGTCACATTGTGACAACCATGGTCCAATGTTGCATTGTGACAATGATTGTCTCAATATGAAAATCAACCGTGGCCAACGAGGGTCTAAGGCCAGATTGTGACAGAAATTGTATAATGGTCACATTGTGTCAAAGATTGTGTAATTTTCCAACATCACATTATGATAACCATAGTCATTCATTGTCAACCATACTATCTTAATGTGAAAATCAACCGTGGTCAACCATGGTCAACTAGGGTCCAATGTTGCATTATGACAAAAAATCTCTCTATATGAAAATCAATCATGGTCAACCATGGTCCAACATAACATTGTGACAAAGATTGTCTCAATATGTAAATCAAATATGGTCAACCATGGTCCAACATTGCGTTGTGACAAATACTGTCTCAATAAGAAAATAAACGATTGTCAACCATGGTTAATCATGGTTAACCATGGTCTCATTGTGACAAAGATTCTCTGATGGTCCAATGTCACATTGTAACTACCATGGCCATCCATACTAAACCATGGTCCAATGTCATATTGTGACAAAAATTGTCTCAATATGAAAATAAACCATGGTCAACCAAGGTCCAATGCCACATTGTGACAAAAATTCTCTCAATATGAAAATCAATATTGGTCAACCATTGTCCAATGTTGCATTGTGAAAAATATTGTCTCAATATGAAAATCAATCATGGTCAACTATGTTTGTTTTACGGTTTATAATATTTATCTTAGAGTTTATATTCCTTGGGTTTAAAATATTAATCCCTTAGGTTTAATATTACTCTGTTGGTTTTTTTATTAATCCCTTGGGTTTATTAGTGCCTTGGGTCTATAATATCAAACTCTTGGGTTTATTAAACTAAGGAGTCACATTCTAATGGTATAATATTATTGATAGGTTTTATAATATTACTCCTAGGGTTTAACATAAATCGCTTGTGCTTATAATCCTTTGGTTTTAAAACATAAATTCCTTAGGTTTATTAATCCCTTGGGTTTCTAATATTAATAATCACTTACATGCATGTAATTAATCTCATCGTTTTCTTAATTCCTTGTGTTTATAATATTAAAAACCCTTTGGGTTTCATATTATTCCCTTGGGTTTTTAGTATTAATCCCTTGGGTTTAATATTCCTAGAGTATAATATTATTGATAAGGTTTATAATATTATTCCTAGGGTTTAATATAAATCCCTTCGGTTTATAATCCATTGGGTTTATAATATAAATTCCTTGGTTTTTTTAATCTCTTGGGTTTTTTGTATTAATCCCTTGGGCTTATTGATCCCTTATGTTTATAATAATCCCAATATGGGTTTGTGACAAAGATTTTCTCAATATGAAAAATAATCATGGTCGACCATGGTTAACCAGGGTCATTCGTGATCAAAATTTCTCAAACATGGTTGATCATGGTTAATGATGGTATACCATGGTCCAACACCATGTTGTGACTAATATTATCTCAATATGAATATCAACCATGGTCAACCATGGTCTTCGTTGTTTTCCAAAAAAACAAAAACAAAACAAGCAAAAATAAATAAAAACAAAATTATATTTTATTAATATTTATTTATATTTGTATAATATTTATATTTTATTATTATTATATGAAAATCAACGATGGTCGACCATGTTTGTCTTAAGGTTTATCATAAACCCAATTGATTGATATTGTAAACCCAAGGGAATAATTTTGAACCCCAATAATATTTATGCTTGGGCTTGTAATATTAGTAATCTATTGGGTTTTTAATACTAATCCCAAGGGTTTTTAATATTAATGTGTTGGATTTAACAATTTCTTAGGTTTGTAATATTAACAATCCCTTCAGTTTTTAATATTAATTCCTTTGGTTTATTATTATTCCCTTGGATTTTCAATATTTATTCCTTGGGTTTATTAATCTTTCATTTTGTTATGTCCTTGGTTTATTGATCCTTTGGGTTTATAATATTAATCCCATTGGTTTCATAATTCTTTGGGTTTATAATATTAATAATCCCTTGGGTTTATGATTCCTTGACTTTATAATTTTAGAGTTTTTGATTAAAATCTTAGATTTGATATATTCATATATTAATTCCTTGGTTTATTGATCCTCTAGGTTTATAACATTAATCCCATGGGTTACTTAATTCTTTGGGTTTATAATATTAATAACCTCTTGGGTTTATGATTCCTTGACTTTATAATCTGAAAGTTTTTTATAGAAATCGTAGAATTGATATATTCATATGTTAATTTAAAATATTAGGTTTATAATATAACATATATTAAGTTGATGCCTACGACGTATATCAACCACATTTATTAATGTGGTTGAATTCCTTGGTTTATTGATCCTTTAGGTTTATAACATTAATCCCATTCATTTCTTAATTTCTTGGGTTTATAATATTAATAATCTCCGGGGTTTATGATTCCTTGATTTCATAATCTTAAAGTTTTTGATAAAAAAATTAGATTTGATATATTCATATATTAATCTAGCATATTAGGTTTATAATATAGCATAGATTAAATTAATGAGCAAAAAATATATCAACCACATTTATTAATATTATTGTGGTTTATACCAAAAACTTAATCTTTAGTTACCAACTATTATATTAAATTAAATTAATTTTCTATGAGATTAAATAACTAGACTATACACTCACTAACACCCGTATTGACTAAAACTTCTATGTAAAACTAGTTGACTAGATAATTTTGGTGCGTTGTTGTCATCATTAATGTCATTATGACATGGTTGATTGATCAAGGTCCAAATGTTTCAATTTCTTGTAGATTCTTCTTTGACCGCTCTATAATATAGCCAGATGATCTTGCATTTTCTGTTGATTGCATTGTGCGTCATTAATAAAAGGAATGACCACATTGCAAACATCATGGCAATCCCTATTTAGTTTCTCTCATAGAAGGGTCATATTTCTAAGTTGGAAATGAAAATCATCTGAGGGTAACGCTACTATCTCAGGTGTCTGGGCAAGGTTTTGGTGAAAACTTCACCCAGGTCACAGTCTCCCATCAGGAGCCCCTCATGTTTTCCTCTTAGGCCAATACCCCTTGTAGCCTTGCCATGCTAGCAGTGCATGATTCACTTTCCTTACACCTCATGATTCCTTCCTCCCACTTTTCCTTCCATGGCCCTGAAACACAACACCTCTAGAGAGCCACATAAGCCACAGCATGACAACATCATAGCTAGTCTCCAATATTGGGTATCGATATTCCCCCTTTACATTAACACAATCCGACCACCATTCTAATGCCTCCCCCAGAACAACTTAAGGCACCCAATACAAAAGGCATGCTCATGACATCCACCTTAATCCCTCTTCCAAGTGTTCGCTGAGGTGGTTGTTAGGCAGAAAGTACTAGCTTTGTACACCTCGAAGAGCCATCCCGTAAACAACACCCCAAGTATAAAAGAAGCCATTGATTTCCAAACCAGGCACTCGAAATTTTCCCACAACGCCAACATATACCAAATAACACCAACCCAATCATGAGCAAGAAATGCTCCTTCTTGGCCCACATTTTAAAAAACCTCCTGAAATATTCAACAGGGATTCCTAGCCCAAACAGAATCCTCTTAAAACCCCAGAACATGATAAAACACATAAAACAAAGCCGAACATCCCCAAAAGGAACTTCCGACTACAGACACTATAAAATTCACAACAAGATGAAGTAATGCATCAAAAGAAGCTTACGAAGATCCAAAGTAAAGGAAGATTATCCAATTCTTCTATGCAATTGACCATACAGAAGTCCCAAAACATCAAAATCTCCAAAAACTTCCCAATTGTGATATGATTGGACCCTCCTATGACAGGGTCATAGATTTTCTTACCTTGATCCTTCTTGCATAGTTTAACAATTCATATTCCTCCCTTTAACAATTACGAGACCTCCACATTACAATGTCATCAGTAGGTCAAATCCAATGGCATGTCAACTTCCACAGGGATAACCAAGCCTTCACCAAGCACTATACCTCCCATTCTGGAACATGAATCACCAGTTGTAAATGGAAATGCCATATTATATGCCTAATTTTTCGCTCCTTGTGGAGCCTTCTCCACACTCTAGCATGCATGGAAACTACCACGCTTAAACATTTAATCCTCAATTAAAAAGGTGGGGTGGCAACCCCCCCACAAATCCCAACATTTCTCTGGTCTGCTACCCCATCACCCCATCAAGAGAGGCAACACAATTTCAAATTAACGAAAAAAAAAATCTATTATAAAATGTTATTAATTACTTAAATTTTATTTATAAATAAATTTAAATATATTTTTTTTCCCTCTAAGATAAATATAAATAAATCTAAAATTATTATTTACTTTTTTTATATAAATAAATAAATATAAGTGGATAATACATTAACCATAATACCAACCATAAATATATATAATCACAACAATACAGTATAATATATCCATAAATTAAAAAAAAAAAATAATGTAACAATATTTATTAAGGTAATATATTATCCTATTATACTAATAGATATATTATAATATATAATATATAAATATATATATATATATAAAAGGTCATGACCAATCCAGATACTAAATTGGTGTATGAGAACCCTTTATCTGTGGGAGAAGGGACCCAACTTTGCACAACGATTTGATTGCTAAGTCTACAAAGGCATACACACTTTACACCCTCTAGTTTTGAATATGTAACCTCTTAGGAGAAAACACATTCTCTTAACCATTAGACTCACTCAAGCATTATAATATTTCTTCGGAAGTCAATGGATAAGATGATTTTCTTTATTAAAATTAATGTCATGTCTTTATACTAACTTTTTTAACAACAACATTACAATATTCATTTTGAAATTATATATTGGTTTGGTTTGCATTATAATGTAAAATGATATCTATTTTAAAGTAGTATTATTAAAATTAATTGTTATATTATATTATTGAATTTTATTGACTAGCTAATTTCTCTATATTTAAAATAATAATTTATAATTAAGATTATATATATATATATAATATAATATATATATATATATTATTGACAACCATATATAATATAATATGTTACAATTATATATTATATTATTTAAAAAAAATAATATCATAGATACATATAATATAAAAAATACAACAAATACTATTGTTTAAATAATTAATATGTATATATAATTTCATTATTAGAATTAATGTAATATTATATATAATTTTATTATTTAGAGGTGATGTATTTTGAGAATAATATAATTTGTAATCAATAATGTATTTTTATTAAAAAGAAATTTGATAGGATTATTTTTTTTTTGTAAAATGTAAATTTTATTTAAGTTTTCAGGAGAGACATTGTAATAAGTTTTGGTTTTTCAGGTATGTGATTTAGGGAATTAGAGTAGTGATAGATAATCACAAAACCACAATTGTTTTAGCATCTAAACATAGTATTTGTTATAGAACAGAACAAATTAAAAATCCTATACTGAGGGACTAAACACCAAGGTCTAATAGATAATTGACAAAATGAATTCTAATAAAAAAAGAAAGTGAAGAGGAAATCACACCAGTTGGAGCAGAGTGGGATTTCACCAAGCACCTCACCTTGTGGATCACTTATCATAATTGTATTAAAGAAGTATGGGACTTGGTGAATATCTATTGACCATACGGATTTAAATAAGATTTCACTCAGGAATGGGTACCCTTTGTCTACAATTGATGGTCTACTAGATTAGCCACAATATCAAAAATACTTCACCAAAGATACCACCAAGCATGCATGAAGGAAGAATACACGTATAAGGTTTCCTTCAAGATAGGTTAAGGCTTGTATGAATGGTTGGTAATTCCATTTGGATTATGCAATGCACTACCTATGTTTATGAGACTGATGAATGGAGTAATATGCCCATATATAGATTTGTTTTTAATAGTCTATTGGGATGATATCATAGTTTATAGTGATACATGGGCGGAACACATCTCACATTTGTTTTACACATATATCCTTTTACCCATGATGCATATAGAGAAGCATACATAGAAGATGAGGAGTTTAAGAGAAGGTGGCAGTAAGGATAACTATCATTTCCAAAATTGGTTACTATACAAGCTTGAAAAGCTCTATGTTCCTAAAGGTGAATGATTACAACTTAATAGGCTTACACCTTTAAGATTGCAGGACATTTTGTTGTTGCGAAATAGATTCCAACTTATAGAGGTGTGTGTACTTTCCCATAAGATAAGATGTAGCATGGTATTTTAGAGGGTGCATAATTTGTTGTATGAAAAATTGTAGTAATGAGTTGCAAGGTATATACCATCCCTTATCTCTACACACAACACCTTAGTAAAGCATTTCCATGGATCTTCTTGAAGGTTTAACAACAATTGAGAAAGGACATGACTATTTTCTAGTGATTGTTGACAGGATCATAAATATGTGCATTCTCATGTCTATAAAAAGAGCGACACAAAATACAAGAAGCAACAAAAATGTTCTTTGAACATGTTTGGGTGCACTTTGAAATATTGAGTATCATCTTGAGCAAAGATACTATATTTGTTAGTGGATTTTGGAAGAAGATGGATAGTAAGTTGAAAATATATACAACATTCAATATTTAGGTAGATGGGAAGAAATAAGTAGTTGAAAAGAATATGATAAAACTTTTGAGGGCTTACTATCAGAAGAATTCAAAGACATTGAATGAAAACATGATCAATTTATAGCACTCTTATAACAAAGTAATTCACATTTCTATTCGTAGCTTTCCTTTTGAAATTTTCTTTGGATATGTTTAACCTCCACCCTTAGATGTTGTATATGGACAACAAGGAGTGAGGGAGAGCCTAAAAGAACACGGATTAAGAGAAAAAAACATTGTTAAGAAGATTAGGTGGATCAATTTTCAATTCTAGGAGACACTGAAGAAGTCATGAGAGAAATACAAAGCTAAACAAGATCAACATATATCAAAGAATTCATTTAGAGTGGGAGATAGAGTTTGGTTGCAATTAAACAAGTAAACACTATAGTACCCTACTAAGAAGATCAATACTCTACATTATGGTCCTTTTGAGATACCAGAAAATATGAGAGATAATGCCTATAAATTTTGTCTAGCCCCATCATCATGCACATTTACTCAATAGTGAATGTGGAGAATCTCAAACTATATGAGACCTTCATGTTGAATCACTAGAAGGAGGAGGTACTACCTTCCATAGATGGCTTAGCACCAGATGCTTAGATAAAGTGTGTAGAGAACATAGTTTTCTAGAAGAGGTGAAAAACTACAAGATAAAGGTAGTATGAACTTTGACATATTAGGTTGAAAGGACAAATTCCAAGCAAAATGAAGTGGTACTCCAAGGAAAAGGTAAACGAAAATATCTCATGGCTCATTCAAAAAATAATCCAAGGAACAAACTCCTCCCTAAATGGGGTGGCATGATTTGGATTATATCATCATATTATTTTCCATCTATCTCAATACATTTTAGTTGGGAAAAATGGAGGAATCACCTTGTAGGGTTATTTTAGTGGTAGGTCCATGCTTGGAAAATTAGGTTCTACAAAATTCCAGGGCCATTTTAAGTCATCAAATGATGTTTCTGAGGGTTCTAGCTCCAAAAATTGTGCACACACCTTTAATATTGATCTATACATCAAGAAATTTTTTACAATGTTAAAAACACATCAAACAAAACCCATATGCAAAAGTTATTCCTCCTAGGCATTGACATAACTTGTTGATCACCATGTTACTAGTGGATGCCATTTAAATCCCCATTGCTACACATGTGGGGCTAGCCATGTGTGGACATTCAAGAAGATTATAGAAGTCCCAAATCCTTATTAGAATTGAGGGGTGAGGAAGTTAATTAAACCTACCCCTAGATGGCTACCAAGTAATCTTAAGTACAAGGCCACTAGGAGAAAAATTGGTTCCAATATGTTGTTAGAGTTTGTAACTAGGCTAGATACTTTTGAATAGGTCTAATTGTTCTTGTGATAGGAGAAGGGATGAGAAGGAATGATAAATATGGTCATAAGTTTAATATCCATTGGATATGCAAGTGAGAAACTTGGAGTGAAAGTCAATTAGAGACCTTGAAGGCCAAGAAGACCTTCAACCTAGAGTCTGAGGGAGTCATGCTTCAGATGGAGTGAGTAGGCTCACGACTGAGTTAGTTTCTGAAATGAATGCAACCTTCAAGTTCAAGAAGTCATGATACAAGATGGCCATCCAGGATGCTCAGAAGTGGAAGGCTTTTAAGAGTTGGATGTCTCTAAAGAAGGGTCCTTTCATAGAAAGAGAATTTATTTTTTCATATGGAGAAGCTATGGTAGAAAATCAAGGGTGGAGATGTGTTCTAGGTTCGAAGGCAAAGCCACTTCAAGGTGTTGTTGTGATAATACATCCCTTATTAAGAGGGAGTTTTAATGTTTTGGGTAGAATCAGGAGTATTCACACATGTAGGGAAAGTGGGCAAAGTGATGGGGCCTTTCATCTATAAACCCATGGTATTCCCATGGCATTCTTATGACCCGTGGAATTTCCCATGGTATTCTGATGACCCATGGTATTAAACTGTTTGGAAAAGCATAAGTACAAGGGTGAGTGATCCATTCATATGGCTCAACAAGAGATTGCATTCTATCTTGGAAATGAAGGCCGAGAGAGTAGAGAAGTGATGAAAGAGCCGAGAAATATGAGAGGGATGATAAGGGTCACAAAGTTTAGAGGGCCAAGTAGGTTTGTTCATGGCCGAGAGGGTTGAGCAAGGTTGAGTCAACCAAGAACACTAAGTAGGGTTGAGAAGGTCTAGTCAGTCAAAAGACATGCAAGAGCATGAAACATTGAGGGAGAGATTATCTTGAGTAAGCAAGAGATTTTCATGATTAATATTGGAGGTTTTCTGTGAATGATATACTCAGTTGTGTCAAGTTCAAGGAAAGAGAACAAAGTAGAAAAGGAGATATAGATAATCCAAATCAAGGATGGATCTAGGGCTTGATCTATTGGATCAGATCCATGGATATTGTTGTATATGTAATTTTCTTGAGGGAAAATATCCCAGTAAGGGATCCTGAGTAGGTTCTAACAAGAATTTAATGAAGAAATGTTGCTTGGGAAGAAGTTGTGTATAATATGTTTATTGTACATGATCTAAACTTTGGTTTTATAAGTTCCATTATGTATGATTTATTTCTAGTTACGCACATCAGTATGTTTTAGTGAATTATCTTGGTTAAATTTAATTTGAGATAGTTAACAGGGGTGGTTTTTGTGTGTGTGTATGCATTGATTCTAGTTCCCACAAAATATAACATGCTATCAATGTCATAGTTCTTGGAAGGTGAGTTGGACCTGATATATGTATAGGTGACAACTCTAAGAGGGAGGTATAGGATTTGTTGCAGGTAGCACTAATGTTTTGAAGACTTTTGCTTTATATTTGGCTAAGCATGGCACACCACTTGTATGGGTCATAAAGGCTAGGATTAGCAGGCCTAGTGAGACACGAAGTAGAAGCGAATAGGTAGAGAAATTATTATGCAGATGATAAGGTCCAAATTTTAGAAGGGTTGCAACTCAGGCAATCCATGAGTCTGTGCAAGAAATTTTCTCAATATGGAAAGAAATCATGGTCAACCATGGCCAAACAAGGTCAATCATGGTCAGCCATGGTCAACAATGTTCAATCTGTTGGAAATAATACTGAGATGGGGGTGAATTAGTATTATCAGATCAATAATTTAATTTCCCAAACATATTATATACGCTACTTCAGCTAAGTGAATTAACATGTACACATGACTGTACTAAAAGCAACTAACGTATATGTAGAGAACTTTTGATTTAGACAGTTTATCATGTATTGAACTTTAACCAGTATATCAAAGATTTATTAGACAATGCAGTAAAAGTAGAATAAAGCATCACACATAAGAAACACACATGAACACCAAGATATAAGGTGGAAACCCAATGTGGGTAAAAACCACTTGTTGTTGTCATCTCTGTCTTTTTTTATTAATAAGAAAATCTGTTTACATTCTTGTACTGGTGTAGACTCATACCAGTACGTAGGCACCCACCGGCAGAAGGCTACAACCTTCTCCCGTTTTGCAGCTACTACTGGAAGGGAGCTACAGTCCCCTAGCCCTTGTACTAGCCAATATGTTTACTAGTACGTAGGTGCCAGCCTACAGAAAACTCCACTCTTCTACCACAAACCACATTTCATGAATTTTCAGATTGGATACTCCTGGAACACAACACCACAATATAAAGGCCATGTTTCATTTAATTTTCATACTGGACCCATCAGCAACATCATAACTACTATACAATTATCAAGTTCATATGCATTAACCAATGACTAAAACTCAATCGTCATAACCTGAATGTGATCATTCAGAACACTATCACTAGAATACAGTCAATAGAACCCAAAGTAGAACCTAGAACTCTACAACAGAAAACAGAAACAACTGAAACATACTTCATAAGGTATATGTTATTCCATGTGCCAAACCAACGTGTATACGCACTTTTATCAAATCCAACCAACGTACACATCTATAAATATTAATTCATAATTTTGTAGCTATTCCAGACTTGAGTTATACCCAGATCATAACATTTATAGAATAACACATGCATCAATATTCAGATCTAGACTATACATGATAAAACCATATAATGATAATTGATTTCAATCCTTAAGATCCTGATTCATCATTAGTTCTTATCCCTCATCAACCGCTAAGGTTCATCCTTGGTTTAGATCAAGCAAAGCACCATAAGCGAATAAGCTGCATACTAGATCTCACACTTCGTCATATATTCAGTACTTGCACACTATGGCCTAATGGTATTCTCCTCATTATATAGTTTTAGGCCATTCTCAATACCATGGATAAAAACCACTTAGGACCAATACCTTGGACAAAATACCTAGGGTCAATACCTCGAACCAAATACCTTGGACCAATACCATGGATCAAAATACCTTGGACCAAATATCTCGGACCAGAAACTTAGTTTTCCAACATATACGCACTTTTCCTTCTGTGAAAGTGTGTGTGTACGTATACGCTACTTGTGTTTAGTGAACTTGCATGTATACGCAACTTGGTCAAGGAAAACCTGTGTATACCTCTCTTTCTTCATTCTTTGTAGTTTGATCTGTAATTCTTTGTTTTCGACAAGTTGTACATGATCTTTCATCTGAGTGAGTTGCCATCAAGGAAAACATATGTATCCTAATGCCAACAATCTCCCCCTTTGGACTCGATGGCAACAAAAACACCAAGTCACTCTCCCCCTTTGACGTAAAGGGCAAATGGTGGACCAAGATAATTTCTCCCTTTGACATACATTATGCTAGTCATTCTCCTCCTGAGTACATGTTGAATTCTCTGATCGAGATTCGCTTTTGTACATACTGAGATGCACTAAAACCATCCATTCTCTTCTTGAGTACAAGCAGAGTCTGCAAAAAAATATATTCTAAAAGAATAACATGACTCTATAACTCAACTATGTGAGGATGACCTTTCTATCACCAATGACTCATACATACATCCATCTCCCAAACAAGTGGGGTTATACCAAATTTGACTCATCCACCCAACCAAGTGGGGATATACCAATTGTTTATACATGACAAAAACAATAAATATTACATCATCCATCCCATGTAAAGTGGGGATACAAAATACATCGTTTTTCCAAGAGGAATCATTCAAATGTATGGGAAGACATATCACTTCCTAGACTTTTGCATGACTTTAGTAACAAATGGTATAAATATCTAAAGCCATAGTTGGACTTAGCAACCATAATGCCAACAATTCTGAATGTACGTGAAAGCTAATGCTCCCCGTAAACCTGTGCTACTTGTGCATTGTTAACAGGTCAATGATCAAGGTATCATTTTCAGTCAAATAAAATTAATGAACAGAGAATATAAACATTAAATATCAGTCAAAGCATCCATATCAGATCCTGCCCCACTGCTTTTTTTTCTTCTTCTGAAACACATATACACTCCTTTTATCATAGAAACCCGCATGTGTATGCGACTATACTTCATGAAACACGTGTATAATATCCTTTCTCTGAAAAAATGGATTTAACAATAGGATGATGCAACAACGACTCCCAGCTTTTTCCTAAGATATTCAAATGTCTCTCTGGGCAGTGGTTTAGTGAATATATCAACAACCTATGCTTTGGAGGGAACATACTCCAATATGACCTTTTGTTCAAGTACTTGTTCACATAGAAAATGTTATTTGATGGGTATGTGCTTGGTCTTGGAGTGCATGACTGGATTCTTCAAAATATTGATGGCACTTGTATTATCACATAGAATGGAGATGGGTGGAGTACATGTGATCTAAATATCTTGCAAGGTTTGCATCATCCAAAGTAGTTGTGTGCAGCAAGATGTAGCAGCCACATATTCTACTTCAGCTGTAGATAACACAATTGAACTTTGTTTCTTGGTGAACCAAGACACTAACCTGGAACCCATATAGAATGCACCCCCACTAGTGGTTTTTCTATCATCAACACTTCCTACCCAATCTACATCTATATATGCATGAAGGGTGAGATTTTTATCCCTAGGATACCATAAATGAAAGTTCTATGTTCCTTGAAGATATTTGAAAATTCTTTTGATTGCCTGAAGGTGTGATTCCTTTGGATTTGCTTGGAATATCCCAACTATTCCTACTGCATGCATGATGTCAGGTTGGGTACCTGTTAGATAAAGCAGACTGCCAATCATGGATCTGTAAGTTGGTTGATGTATTTTTGTTGATTCATCATATGATTTGAGACTGCATCCTTTTACCATTGGGGTACATACAGGTTTATAATATTTCATACCGTACCTTTTCAAGATCTATTTGAGATATTTGGTTTGTGAAAGAAAAATGCCCTCTTTATTTTGTTGAATTTGTAGACCAAGAAAATAGGTTAGTTCACCAAGCAAGGACATTTCAAATTCTTACTACATTAATGAAGAAAAATTCTAACTCATGGATTCTTCATTGCTACCAAAAATGATATCATCAACATAAACAACAATAATTAGCAATTTATCAGTGTCAATCTTTATATATAGATTGCTATCTGCTGAACCTTTTGAAAAACCTTATCGGCATAGATATTTGTCAAAACAGTAATACCAGGCCCTTGGAGCTTGTTTCAGACCATAGAGAGCCTTTCTAAGTTTGCATACAAGTTTTTCATCATTTCCAAGAATGAATCCTTCCGGTTGTTGAATATAAACTTCTTCTTCTAAATCTCCATTAAGGAAAGTAGATTTTACATCCATTTGGTATACTTTGAATTTCTGAAAGCTAGAAAGAGCAAGAAACATTCTTATGGCTTCAAGTTTAGAAATAGGTGCTAAAGTTTCTTCAAAATCTATACCTTCTTGTCGAGCATACCCTTTACAAACAAGTCTGGCATTGTTTCTAATGACCTCTCCATTTTCATTCAACTTGATATTGAATATCCATTTAGTTACTATAATATTTTTATCATGAGGTCTAGGAACTAATTCCCAAGTATTATTCTTTTCAATTTTCTCACGTTCTTCATTCATGGCCTTGACCCAACATTCATCTTTTCATGCTTCATTTGCATTTTGAGGTTTGGTGGAGGATACTAATGCTAGATAGCTTGAGGTTTCTGTAATAGTTCTTCTTGTCTGTACACCTACCTCTTTTTCCCCAAAAATTTGAGTTTTTGGATGCTTTTCTGAACATACCTGGATGAATTCATTTCTTCTACTGTTATTTCTTCTTCTGGTGCTTCATTGGTTTCTTCTTCAATATCATCGTGATTTGATGTGGGAAAATACTCCCCATGTTCTTCATTGTCATAATCTTCTGTTTTTGTTTGTTTTGGATTTTTGCATGCTTCATCAACTAAAACATCAATACTTTCCACAATTTTCCCAAGTCTTTTATTATAACATTTATATCCTTTTCTTCAGGAAGAGTAACCAAGAAGAATACCTTCATCTACTCTGGGCTCAAAATTACCAAGTTTTTCATTAGTCCTTTTCATATAACATTTGCTTTCAAAAACTTTAAAGTATCTTATAGTAGGATTCTTACCATACCAAAGTTCATGTGGAGTTTGAGTGTTATTTACCCGAACATTTGCTTGGTTGAGAATAGTTACGATGTCAAATGCAGCTTCACCCCAGAAGGTTGCAGGAGTTCCAAATTCATCTAGCATAGCTCAAGCCATTTGTTGAACATTTTTGTTCATTCTTTCTACCTTTCCATTTTGCTAAGGAGTCCTTGCAGTGGAGAATTTCCTTTTTATTCCTTGTTGTTCACGAAAGTCAAAGAATTCATCCAAGGTAAATTCCCCTCCTAGATCAGATCTGAGGCATTTGATTTTTTGATCTGATTCATTTTCAACCAAAGCTTTGAAGGCTTGGAACTTTTCAAATGCTTCATATTTATGCTTTAGCAGACCTATACAACACATTCTGGAAAAATCATCAATGAACAAAATAAAGTATTCTTCTCCACGAGGTGACTATTTCCTTGATGGTCCACATAAATCAATATGAACAAGTTCAAGAGGCTTACTCGCTTACCCTTCTTTTTTAATGAAGTGAGATCTGGTTTGCTTACAAAATTGACATGGTTTTCATATTGTATTTTCAGGGATGCTGATATATGGAAGATCATGAACAACATTGAATCTGCATGCTTTTCTTATTTGAGAAAAGCTTGGATGTCCCAATTTTCTATGCCACAGCTAGTTTTCATAATTTTTGCTTAGATAACACTATTTTTGTCCTCCCTTGAGTATGTATAAGTTGTTTGGAGTTCTTGTACCTTTGATCACAGTCTCCCCTATATCAAGTTCACGAACAACGCATCCGTTTAATCGAAACACCACTTCATTTCCTTGATCACACATTTGACTGACACTCAACAGGTTATGCTTTAAACCATCTACATACATGACATTTCTAGCTTTAAACTTTTCTTTCAAGAAAATAGATCCTTTACCTTTTATGACAGCATGAGTGTCATTTCCAAATGAGACATTATTTTCCTTTTCTAAGGCCTTATATGAGTGAAGTTTTTCTTTGTCATCTGTCATGTGTTTTGAGCATCCACTATCGATGTACCACTGATTTTCTTATCCTTCTGCATACAAGGCTATACCACATCTTCCTGTTTGAGATTATTCCCTTCTCCATATATTGGGATTTAATGGAGTTTTCTCCTTTTGAGATGATTGGCAAAAGTTTCTCCTACATTCAGATTCTTCATGACCAAAGTTGTTACAGATTGAGCATTCTATTTCATTTTCAAGAAGAGAAAAGTTATTATAGGAACTTTTCTTGACCTCTATTACATTCCTTTGATTCCGGGCTTCTCTAGTCATGATGGTTTTGTGAGCAACACATTGAGCAAATTTGTATCCAAAATTATGACATGAAAAATATTTCCCATTAAAGAAGTTCCTGCGACTATCGAATCTGTTGACCTGGTGATTGTAGTTTCTATTAATGTTCATCTATGGAGAAAATTGAGTATGATTTACCTGAGATTGGTTATGGCTTCTATTCATCCTTGGAATAAGTTGAGTCTGATTAATGTGCTGATCTCCTTTATGCCTTTGCTGAAGATTGTCATACTGTTCACTGGTCTTTGTTGCATCAAGATAGCTTTCAGTAGAGGTTGACAGCTTCTGTGATTGATATGCTTCTTAAGTATATCCAAGACCTGTCTTTATTAGAGGAGAACACTGCATTTTGATAATTTCATCTAAGGTTTCTAACCCTTTAGCAAATCTAAGATTGACAGTCTTCGTTTTCTCAGGATCCTTTCTTATACCCACAATTTCACATTCTAGTTTTTCATTGTGTTTTTCTTTTTCAGCAAGTTGGTATATCAAGGTATCTATAATCATATTATATTCTTTTAAATAGATTTTGAGTTTAGAAATTTCTTCATGAAGGTTGTCTTCTTCTAAAGAATCCCAAAAATTATCATCATCATAAGCCATTATAAGTCTATAGTCATTACTATTTTCATCTTCATCACTATTTGATAAAACATCGCTTTCTTTATGATTATAGTAAATTTTTTTATTTACAACTTGTTTTCCTTCCCTTTTTCATATTTATCTTTATGAGGACATTTGGCAGCATAATGACTGACTCTGCCATAGCCAAAGCATTTTAAGGGTAGCTTACCTATAAATCTTCTAGAACCCCATTGAAGCTTCTTGACAAAGTTTATCTCATATTCTTCTTCTATAATATGTCCTGATTCATTGTGTTCTTCCTTTCCTTTTTCTAAATCTTTAAATGCGACTTCTCTCATATCTGATGGACCTTCTTTTCTCATCTCAAAGGCAGTTAAGATTCCATGAAGCTGTGTCATAGTGATAGACTACAGATCCTATTTCTCTTCTATGGTAGACGCTTTTGATTCAAATTTAGTAGACAAGGATCTCAAATCTTTCTCAACTAAGGTAACTTCATTTATATCTTCACCCAGATTCTTCATACAATTAACAACCTCATCTATTATTACAAAAGAAGTAACTAGGTATACTTTCTTCATTGTGCATCTTAAGAGTTTAATACTAAATTCCGAGAGTTTGAAGTTTAACACATTTTACCTGAGAGTCTCCTTCGTAGCTTAGAACGATTTTGTCCCATATTTCTTGGCTGATTTGAGCTGCATGACTTTGACAAAATCTAATTGTGACAGACTTCCTAATAAGGTATTGACAACTCTGGCATTGGTTTCATATTGCTTCTTACCTGTTGTATCTATACGAATTTTTTTTGGAAATGTATATCCTCCTTCCACAATTTCCCAGCCATCCATTCCAAGTGATTGTAGATAGGATGTGGTTCTTATTTTCCAATAAACAAAGTTGCTCCCATCAAAGATTGGTGGTCTGATGGATCCAACGCTTTATTGATTACTCATGATGATGTATCTCCCTTCAAGCGATCAAGCTTCTCCTAAAGGACCTGCTCTGATACCAATTGTTGGAAATAATATTGAGAGGAGGGTGAATCAGTATTATCATATCAAGAATTTAATTTCCCAAACAAATTTATATACACTACTTTAGCTAAGTGAACTAGCATGTACACGCAACTATACTTAAAGCAACCAGTATATATGCAGAGAACTTTTGATTTAGACAATTTATCATGTATTGAACTTTAACTAGTACATCATAGATTTATTAGACAATGCAGTAAAAGCGGAATAAAGCATCACACATAAGCAACACACATTAACACCAAGATATAAGGTGGAAACCCAATGTGGGTAAAAACCACCTGTTTTTGTCATCTCTGTCTTCTTTTAGTAATAAGAAAATCTGTTTATAATCTTGTACGGGTGCAGACTCATACCAGTACGCAGGAAGCCACCTGTAGAAGGCTACAACCTTCTCTCATTTTGTAGGTACTACTGGAAGGGAGCTACAACCCCTAGCTCTTGTACTAGCCAATATGTTTACTAGTACGTAGGTGCCAGCCTACATAAAACTCCACTCTTCTACTAGGGACCACGTTTCATGAATTTTCAAATTGGATACTCCTGGAAAACAACAACACAATCTAAAGGCCACGTTTCATTCAATTTTCATACTGGACCCATCAACAACATCATAACTGCTATACAATCATCAAGTACATCTGCATCAACCAATCACTGAAACTCAATCATCATAACTTGAATCTAATCATTCAAAACATTGTCACCAGAATACAGTCACTAGAACCCAAAGTAGAACCCAAAACTCTGCAACAGCAAACTTAAACAACTTAAACATACTTCATAAGGTATACTCTACTTCCATGTGTCGAACTAGTGTGTATATGCACTTTTATCAAAGCCAACCAACGTACACATCTGTAAATATTAATTCATAATTTTTCAGCTATTCTAGACTTCAGTTATACCAGATCATAACATTTACATAATAACACATGCATCAGTATTCAGATCTAGACTGTACATGATCAAACCATATAATGATAATTCATTTCAAGCCTTAATATCTTGATTCATAATTAGATCTTATCCCTCATCAACCGATAAGGTTCATCCTTAGTTCAGATCAAGCAAAGCACCATAAGCCAATAACGTGCATACTAGATCTCACACTTCATCAAATATTCGATACTTGCACACTATGGCCAAATGATCTTCTCCTCCTTATATAGTTTTAGGACTTTCTCAATACCATGGATCAAAACCACTTAGGACCAATACCTTGGACCAAATACCTAGGGTCAATACCTCGGACCAAATAGCTTGGACCAATACCATGGATCAAAATACCTTGGACCAAATACCTCAGACCAAAAACTTAGTTTTCCAAAATATACGCGTTTTTCCTTCTGTGAAAGTGCATGTGTATGTATACGCTACTTGTGTTCAGTGAACCTGTGTGTATACGCAACTTGGTCAATGTGAACCTGCGTATAAATCTCTTTCTTCATTCTTTGTAGTCTAATATGTAATTCTTTGTTGTTGACATGTTGCACCGTGATCTTTCATCTAAGTGAGTTTCCATCAAGGACAACATCTGTATCACAATGCCAACACAATCATGGTTTGCTTTGGTCAAACATGGTCGACCATGGTCAATTGTGGTCTACTGTGGTCCAACACCGCATTGTGACAAACATTGTCTCAATATGAACATAAGCCATGGTCAGCCAAGGTCCAACGTCATATTTTGAGAAATATTTTATCAATATGAAAATGAGTCATGGTTATTAAGCATGATCACATTGTGACAAAGATTGTCTCATGGTATGACGTCACACTTCGACAATCATGGTTAACTATGGTCAACCATGGTCTAACATGACATTGTCACAAAGATTGTCTCAACATCAAAATAAACCATGCTCAACCATGGTTCAATGTTGCGTTGTGACAAAGATTGTCTCAATATGAAAATCAATCATGTTCAATCATGGTCCAATATCACTTTGTCACAAAGATTGTCTCAATATGAACATCAACCATGGCCAGCTAAGGTCAGCATTTGTGAAACATGGCCCATCATTGTATTGTGACAAATATTGCATCAATATGAATATACATCATTGTCAACCTTGGTCAATCATGGTCATCCATGGTCAATAATGATGGTCATCCATGGTCAACCATGGTCCAACATCACACTGTGACAAAGATTTTCTCAATATGAAAATCAGTGACGGTCAATCATCATCAACGAGGCTCCAACATCACATTGTGACAGAGATTTTCAAGCATCATAAATCATGATCAATCATCATTAACCTTTTTCAACCATGGTCCAATGTTGCATTGTGACAAATATTGCCTCAATCGTAAAATCGACCATGGTCAACCATGGTCAATAATCATGGCCACATTGTGTCAAAGATTGTGTAATGGTCCAACGTCACATTATGACAACCATGGTCAACCATCGTAAATCATGGTCAAACATGGTCAACCATGGTCCAACACCATATTTTGGTGAATATTGTCTCAATATGAAAATCAACCATGGCCAATCGTGGTCAACCAAGTTTGTTTAAGGGTTTATACTACTTATCTTAGGGTTTATATACCTTGGGTTTACAATATTAATCCCTTGGGTTAAAATTATTCCCTTCGGTTTTTAGTATTAATCCCTTGGGTTTATTCATTCCTTGGGTTTATAATATCAACCCCTTAGGTTTTTTAATCCAAAGGTTTATTAATCTAAGAATTTATTAATATCACATTGTGAAAACCATGGTCAACCATTGTCCAACATTGTATTGTGACAAACATTGGTTCAATATGAAAATCAACCATGGTAAACCATCGTCAATCATGGTCAACCATAGTCAATCATGGCCAACCATGGTCCAACATCGCATTGTGACAAATAGTCTCAATATGAAAATAAACCATGGTCAATCGTCGTCAACCAATTTTTTTTAAGGGTTTGTAATATTTATCTTAGGGTTCATATACCTTGGGTTTACAATATTAATCCCTTAGGTTTAACATTATTCCCTTGGGATTTTAGTATTAATCCCTTGGGTTTATTAGTGCCTTGGGTTTAATATTCCTAGGGCATAATATTATTGATAGGGTGTATAATATTATTCTTAGCGTTTAATATAAACCCCTTGGGTTTATAATATAAATTCCTTGGGTTTATGGGTGATCAAACAGAGGGAGTGGAGAAGAATGGAGGGCGGAAGTCACGTAGGTTTTCTGAGGGTCTCGAAGTCTGACCCTAATGGAGGGTCATAGAGGAGGGAGCTCCACTCCCTCCTTCAAAGATGTCGTGGCAAGCAGAGGCAAGACACCTCTGAGAAATGTCAAAGGTTTCGAGGAAGAAGAAAAAAGAAATAGCGAAAAGGAAATAGATGGGGCCAGGTCCAAGGATAATAGTGGCACAAAGGACAAGGAGGAAGAAGACAAAAATCAGGGAACAAAGGAAAATAAACAGAAGGGACCCTACATACCCAAGACGGAAATCACTCCTAGAGTAGTGTTAAATAATACTACTCTGCGGGAGCACAGGGAACATATAGAGATTTACACTATAATATGTAAATTCATGGGATTATGGCCCTCTAAAAAGGCTTTACAGACATGGATCAAGTATCACTGGAAACCCAAAGGCAGCATCGACCTTCATCTTGGGTCAAAGGGTTTCTTCATGATGGTGTTCACAAACATCGAAGATAAAGATAGAATATTCGAAGGAGGACCCTACTTTTTTGCAGCAGCTAGCCTCTATATGTGGCCTTGGGTGATGAACTTTGTTCCAGAGCGGGAGACTTTTACTTCAGTTCTGGTCTGGGTAAGGCTCTATTCTCTACCTATGGATTACTGGCAATATGAATCACTTGTAGCCATAGGCAACAAACTAGGTCATTTTGTCAAAGCCTCGGAAGCCACTAGAAGGGGAAAATATACTTCCTATGCTAGGATTTGTGTGGAAATGGATCTATCAGGAGCTCTTCCAGACGAAGTGATATTGGAAGTTTTTGTTGAGGAATGGGTGCAAACGGTGGACTATGAGCACATTCCGTTTAGATGCCGTAAATCTCACGAACATGGACACTTGATCAGAGACTGGCCTCTCAGTAAAGTAGAAAATAAAAGCAAACTGAATACGATGAAGAACACTGAAAGCTTCCACAAAGTGACAAGTAGAGGAAAAGGAGGTAAAAAAGGTCCAACGCAACAACATAATGAGGAGCTAAAGGCCAGTAAGAATAGGTTTCAAGCACTGGAAGAGATTGAAGAGATTGAAGAATTTCCAAATGAAGACCAATCTATGGAGGATGGCCCTATCGAAAAGGAGAAGAAGGAAAACTACAACCCAACGCAAAACACTGATAACAAGGAAGAAACTATGATGAATGAAATAGATCTAGAGATGGATCAGGAAATGACGCAGAGTGAAACAGATCTGGGGGATCATGAACTTCAGGAAATTCTAGAAAAAGAACACCTAGATCTAGAAGGTTTCTTGAAGCAGGGAACCATGGTGGGGATAGATTCATTACCTCAAGAAGAATGCAATAGAATACAATAGTTGTTTTTATGGAAAACTCAAGAAAGGGGATCAGATAAGGTAAAAACCAACGACAGGTAGGAATGCAGAGGTGTGAAAACAATAAAATCAACTCCAGGATTAGCTACCAGAAATGCAGGAAAGAAGAGGGGCAGGAAAAAGCAAAAGGAGCTCTTGATGGAGTGTGGAAAGTTGATGATAGACTCAGGTAAGATGATAGACCTTACTAGTTACTACTTTACAAATATTTAATCACGAATTTTACATCTTGGAATATAAGAGGTCTAGGTAGTAAAAGAAAGCAACGAATGCTTAGATTTGGACTGAAACAAGATATGCCGAATATGATCTTCATTTAGGAAATGAAGTGCTCCATCCAGAAAATAAAATTAATCCATAGAAAATGGCTCAATAGATTTGAGTTTCTAGAAGTTAAAGTAGAGAACATAGCTGGGGGCATTCTCACACTTTGGAATCCCCAAAAAATCAGTGTAATAGATGCGGAGGCATCCAGAAACTACTTATCAGTGGTAATTCAACCAGTTGGGGTTTCAGAAACCTTCCTGGTCACTAATGTTTATGGTCCTCAAAAAATAGATGATAAACTTAGGTTGCTAGAATCCCTCATTGACCTCAGAATCAGACAGGCTTGTATTCCCTGGATCATGGGAGGAGATTTCAATATGATCAAATCTCTCTCAGAAAAGAAAGGAGGTCCCAGAGCGCTAAACAAAGATTCATTAGCATTTCTCTAGTTCACAGATAGCATGAAGTTGGTCGACCCATATTTGAACAATGGCCTCTTTACTTGGAACAATAAGATAAGAGGGGAAGCACAGGTGGCCTCCAAGTTAGAGAGGTTTATGATATCAAAGGAGCTTATGCTTTTAGACAATGAAATTACAGCAAAATTTCTTCCCTTTGGAGGCTCAGATCACTAGGCAATACAATTGGAAATTACCAGTTTGGACTCTCCCAGGAATAGACCCTTCAGATTCAAGAATATATAGCTCTCCCACATGGATTTCATTAGTAACATTAGGAAATGGTGGCATGAAGACATACAATTCCAGGGATCAAAAATGTACCTCCTTCATAAAAGACTAAAGCACATTAAGTCTAGACTTAAATATTGGAATAAGAAGGTCTTTGGTAACATTTTTGTGGACAAAAAATCAGCGGAAATTAAAATCAAGGAACTCAACTAGGCACTGATCAAAGATGGCTTTGACAAAGACAAAAGTGAGCAAGTGGACAAGCTTCATCATGAATGGGAGAACCTATGCAAACAAGAGGAAATATTTTGGAGGCAAAAGTCAAGAGTTCAATGGCTCAAAGAAGGAGAGCGCAATACAAAATTTTTCCACATATCCACTATAGCAAACAGAACATTCAACAGATGCTTGGGGATAAAGGATGAAAATGGGGAGTTTTAGAACCCACAAAAGGACATTAAATAGGTGCTTTTGAAACATTTCTGAAATGTTACCTGGGAAAACAATCCTGACAGGGAACAATCCATAATGGAAATTACAAGATACATCCCTAAGATGGTGTCGAGAGAGGACAATATTAATCTAAATAGACCAATAATGGAAGAGGAGGTTAGTGAGGTCCTCAAAGATATGTAGAATGGAAAAACACCAAGCCCGGATGGTTTTAATGTGGATTTCTTCAAATCTTGTTGGGATATAGTCAAACAGGATATTTTGAATGTTGTAGAGGATTCCAGGGGCAGTGAAACAATCCTGAAAGCCCTCAACACCTCTTTCATCTCCTTGATTCCCAAATAGGACTAAGCTCATACGGCAGACAAGTATAGACCCATAGATTTATGTAATGTGGTCTACATGATTATATCCAAGGTAGTGGCTAATAGACTCAAACCTCTCCTTCCTTCCTTAGTGTCTGAGGAAAAATCAGGTTACGTGGAGGGAAGACAAATTTTAAACAACATTATTCAAGCCATGAGGTGGTTCACTCTCCCACTAGCAAAAAGCAAGCTGGGATGATCATGCAATTGGATATTGCCAAAGCTTATGACAAGGTCAATTGGGTTCACATCAAGAAGGTGCTCACTGCCTTTGGGTTCGATCACAACTGGGTCAGGTGGGTTATGGCTCTGGTGACTACCTCTAGCTTTTCAATTTTTGTCAATGACTCTCCCTCAGAGATCTTCATTCCTATGGCAGGGAGACCCGCTCTCTCCCTTTCTCTTCATCCTCATGATGGAAGGACTTGGTTGGTCTATTAAACATGCAAATGCCATGGGAAAAATCAGCGGTGTTTAATTAACTGAGAATGGTCAGACACTGATGCATCAACAATTTGTAGATGATACCATGCTGCAAGGAATCCCCACAGTCAAAGAAGCTTCAATATACAATAAAATCCTCAAGGTTTTTTCCATGGCTATAGGTATGGAAGTCAATCTTTCTAAATAAAAAATTTTCTTCTTAAACACTAACATTGCTATTGAGAGAAACATCTCAAGAATTCTCAGCTTCCAAAGAGATTCCCTCCCCTCAAAGTATCTGGGAGTTCCTCGTATGGCCAACCCAATGCTCAAAAGTATTTGGGAACTGGTGCTAATCAAGTTGCAGGATAAAGTCAAAAAATGGACCATCAGAGCCTTGAACCTGGTTGGTAGGTTGGTATTGACTAAGGCTGTTTTGCAATCTATCCTGGTTTTCATGTTATCAACCCTTCCAGCTCCCAAAGGGCTCTTAGAGCAATTCATGAATATTCAAAGAGATTTCCTATGGGGTAAGGAGGAAACAAGGAAGAAATGGGCCCTAGTTTCCTGGGATAAAGTCTGTAAACCAAAAAGTCATGGGGGTCTAGGCTTAGATGACTAGGAGATTCTCAGTCAAGTGCTAGGAGCCAAACTTTGGTGGCAATGGGTTCAAGAGCCACTGGCCCATTGGGCAAGGATCTAGAAAGAAAAATATGCCAGCTCTTGGCACACTAAAGATCTCATAAGAATGTCTAGAAACATAAAGAGCTCTTACATCTAGAACAGAGCCTGGGATAATAGAAGCTTAGTGCAAAAAAACAGTTTCTGGGAAATCAGAGCTGGAGATCTAACACTTTTTTGGGAGGACAAATGGCAACAAGAACCAACGCTGTTAAAATAGGATTTTTTAAGCCTCAAGTAGGAAATAGATTCCCAAGTATTAAACAAAGTTAAGGATTTCTGGGATCTTTCTCGAAGTCCGAGAAAGTGGAGAAGATGGAGAAACATTGACTGCAGAGAGGACAACCCCATAAAAATAAAAGCAGAGGCACTGCGTAGCTTACTAAAGCAAAGGATGATCTTGGTTATAGAGGGGTGGGATCAAATGAGATAGGGCAACAACAAGAAAGGTACCTTTAATCTAAAGGAAGCAAAAGGTTTTCTCCTTGGGCTTGATTCCAAGGTTCCAGAAAAGACCTGGCAGCACCTCTAGAAAAATCAAGGCTCGATAAAGATCAAGATTTTCATGTGGTTGGTTCATCACAAGAAGATCTTGACTTGGGACAATATTAGAAAAAGGGGTGTTTTGGGACCTTCCAGATGTCAGCTTTATGAAAAGTAGGAGGAGACTATGGAGCACATTCTCAACAGTTGCTCTTACACCATATGGCGCTGGAGAAGGAACTTTTTGGAGAATGATTTCCTTAATCTGGCCTGGGCATTCACACCATGCTTCATCATCTAGAACATGTTGAAAGAAAGAAATAAAAGAATTTTTAAAAATGAAAAGTCCAACCCTCAGCGACTCTATGATTTGATCTTGAAATAGATCAGGGAGACAGTCAGCACCACAGTTCATAACATCCCCAAGAATCCTCCCTCAGTAATTGAGCTGAAAACTCTCAAGTTACTAGGAATGCAAGAAACTATTCCCCAAGGACTAAAAAGAAAATAAACAGTCAAGGATACAGAGAAGGATTTCTCGCAACCTCCACCAAAAAGCTATCTGAAATTCAACATAGATGGTGCCTCAAAAGGCAATCCGGGAACAACTAGTTTTGGAGGAGTTTTAAGAGATGAAGAAAGTTGTATTATCCTAATATTCCATAGCCATTTAGGTAGAGCCACCAACAATATGGCAGAATTGATGGCTCTGGAACAATGTATAGAGATTCTAATAAAAAACCATAGCTCAAATGTCATTATAGAAGCGGACTCAGAAATTACCATTAACTCTGTGAAAAGAATCAACTGTGGTACTAGACCGGAGAAAGTCTCCAACCACTAGAGACTAATTTAGGTATACCAAAGAATTCAAGCAAACCTCTAGGGACTTTGTACTTTTAGTTTCAACCATGTTTGTGAAAAGGCCAATAAGCTAGCAGATATTCTAGCCAACCAAGGTGTGTATAATGTGGAATGCAGGATAGTTAAAAAGTGGTAGGAGATGCCACAACGCCGTTTAAAGGCTCTCTCTGATGGAAAAGCTGCAGAGGAAAGAGAAGTTGTTCAATATCGTGAAAGGGCGACAAGGATGAACTGATCTTTCCTTGCCAAAGTTTCCACTGTCTCTTATAATTCACCTAGTCAGAGGGCAAGCAAAGATCAGTCGCTTTTCTCCCTAGAGTGATTGTCAGAAGTCCACAGGTTTTCGGTTCATACTATGTTGAGTCATTCTCTTGATATTCGCAGTCTCGGCTACAGGGTCTGTTGTGACATAAAGTTGGGTGGTGGGTTTGGTCTTCTGACTGACGGCTTTTACACCCTTACTGTTTTTCGGCTGGGAAACCTTGCCCTGTATGGTTTCCAAGTGACCGTGAGTAGTGTGAATGGTAAGTGGTTTAGCTTTTTTGGTAGCGATGCCATAGAGTCTTCAACACATGGCAGAGAGTGGTTTCTAAAACCACCATCCATCGCTTCCTAAATTCTGGTCGTGTTGGTTGATGCGGTAAGGTTTTTGACCATTGGATCTAGTCGCCTGGATCGATGGTTAGGATGGGTCGAGTTATTTTGAGGGCATGGGTTGTGTTGCTGAGGCTGACTGAAGAAGACTTTGGGGAATGTTTTCCGCGAGTGGGTTTGATACAATCTTAGAAGGGGGTTTTCACTTTTGGTAAGAGAACATTTGTCCAGATTCCTTGTTAAGGGTCTATTTTTGTACATTATCTATTTTCTTTTTAATTAATGAAATTGAAGGATTGGCTCTTGCTTCAGCAAAATAAAAATAAATTCCTTGGGTTTATTAATCCCTTAGGTTTTTAGTATTAATTCCTTAAGTTTATAATAATCCAAATATGGGTTTGTGATAAAGATTTTCTCAATATGAAAGAAAACATGATCAACTATGGTCAACCATGGTTAACCATGGTCAATCATGATCAATGTTGGTCAAACATGGTCGATCATGGTCAATTATGGTGTACCATGGTCCAACACCACATTATGATGAAGATTGTCTCAATATGAATATAAACCATGGTCTATCATCGTTTTGTGAGAAAGATTTTATCAATATGAAAATCAATCATGGTCAAACTTTGTCGTTCATGGTCAACCATGGTCACATTATAAAAAATATTATCTCATGTTCCAATGCCACATTTCAACATCCATGGGCAACTATGGTCAACCATGGTCACACATATTGTCTCAATATAAAAATCAACCATGGTCAATCATGATCAACTAGGGTCCAACGTTGCACTGTGACAAAAATTCTCTCAATATGAAAATCAATCATGGTCAACCATGCTCCAATGCCACATTATGAAAAATATTGTCTCAATATGTAAATCAACGATGGTCAACCATGGTCCAACATTTCTTTGTGACAAACATTGTCTGAATATTAAAATCAACGATGGTCAACCATGGTCCAACATTGCATTGTGACAAATATTATCTCAATATGAAAAATCAATGATGGTCAACCATTGTTAATCATGGTTAAACATGGTAAATAACCATGGTCACATTGTGACAAAGATTTTCTAATGGTCCAATGTCACATTGTGACAACCATGGCCATCCATGGTGAACCATGGTCCAACGTTCCATTATGACAACGATTGTCTCAATATGAAGATCAACCATGGTCAACCAGGTTCCAATGCCACGTTGTGACAAAAATTTTGTAATTGTCACGTTGTGTCAAAGATTGTGTAATTGTCCAACATCACATTATGACAAACATAGTTAACCATTGTCAACCATACTGTCTCAATGTGAAAATCAACCATGGTCAACTAGGGTCCAACGTCGCATTGTGAAAAACATCTCTCTATATGAAAATCAATCATGGTCAACCATGGTCCAACATAACATTATGACAAAGGTTGTCTCAATATGTAAATCAAAGATGGTCAACCATGGTCCAACATCGCATTGTGACAAATATTGTCTCAATATAAAAGTCAATGATTGTCAACCATGGTTAACCATAGTCAATAACCATGGTCACATTATGAAAAAGATTGTCTAATGGTCTAATGTCAATTGTGACAATCATGACCATCCATGCTAAACCATGATGCAGTGTCACATTGTGACAAAAGTTCTCTCAATATGAAAGTCAACCATGGTCAACAAAGGTCCAATGCCACATTATGACAAAAATTCTCTCAATATGAAAAACAATATTGGTCAGCCATTGTCCAACATTGCATTGTGAAAAATATTGTCTCAATATCAAAATCAACCATGGTCAACCACATTTGTTTTAGGGTTTATAATATTTATCTTAGAGTTTATATTCCTTGGATTTACAATATTAATCCCTTGGGTTTAATATTATTCTATTGGTTTTTTGTATTAATCGCTTGGGTTTATTAGTGCCTTAGGTCTATCATATCAATCTCTTGGGTTTATTAATCTAAGGGTTCACAATCTAATGGTATAATATTATTGATAGGTTTTATAATATTACTCCTAGGGTTTAACATAAGTCTCTTGTACCTATAATCCTTTGGTTTTAGAATATAAATTCCTTAGGTTTATTAATCCCTTGGGTATATAATATTAATAATTACTTACATGTATAATCTTAATCTCATTTTTTTCTTAATTCCTTGTGTTTATAATATTAATAATCCCTTAGGTTTAATATTATTCGCTTGAGTTTTTAGTATTAATCCCTTGGATTTATTATTGCCTTGGGTTTAATATTCCTAGAGTATAATATAATTGACAGGGTTTATAATATTATTCCTAGGGTTTAATATAAATCCCTTCAGTTTTTAATGGATTGGGTTTATAATATAAATTCCTTGGTTTTTTTAATCCCTTCGGATTTTCATATTAATCCCTTGGTCTTATTAATCCCTTAGGTTTATAATAATCCCGATATGGGTTTGTGACAAATATTTTCTCAATATGGAAAATAATCATGGTCAACTCTGGTCAACCCTAGTCAATCATGATCAACATTTCTCAAACATGGTTGATCATGATTAATTATAGTGTACCGTGGTCCAACACCACGTTGTGCCTAAGATTGCCTCAATATGAATATCAATCATGGTCAACCATGGTCCATTGTTGGATTGTGAGAAAAAAAAATCAAAATGAAAATCAATCATGGCCAACCATGGCGATCATGGTCAACCATGGTCAATCATGGCCAACCATGGTCACTTAACCATGGTTGAACATCACATTGTGACAAAGATTGTCTCAATATGAAAATCAACGATGGTCAATGATGTTTGTCTTAGGGTTTATCATAAACCCAATGGATTGATATCGTAAACCCAAGGGAATAATATTGAACCCCTATAATATTTATGTTTGTGCTTGTAATATTAATAATCTCTTGGTTTTTTAATATTAATCGAAGGGTTTTAAATATTAATGTGTTGGATTTAACAATTTCTTAGGTTTGTAAAATTAACAATCCCTTCAGTTTTTAATATCAATTCCTTTGGTTTATTATTATTCCCTTGGATTTTCAATATTTATTCCTTGGGTTTATTAATCCTTCATTTTTTTATTTCCTTGGTTTAATGATCCTTTTGGTTTATAATATTAATCGCATTGGTCTCTTAATTCCTTGGGTTTATAATATTAATAATCCCTTGGGTTTATGATTCCTTTACTTTATAATTTTAGATTTTTTTATTAAAACTTAATTGATCGTATTCAATCGCAATCCTTGATTTTGTTGATGCCTTTGGTTTATGTCATATCCTATGTTTTCGTTAATTTCCTGGAGTATAATATTTACTCTCTAGTCTATGTTCCTTGACTTTTATAATTTTAGAGTATTCTAAACAATCTTAGATAGACATATCATATATAATTTAGTATATTAAAGTATAATATAACATATATTAAATTGATGCCTATAACTTATATCAACCATATTTATTAATATATTATAAATAAAAAAAATTTAATTAAATTTATTAGTAATTATTACTCACTAAATGATAAAAATATTAATTATAAAGTTATTAGTGATTACTAATCACTAAATGACTGAACAAAACTAAACTGCTCGTTACAAATTTTAATGGCTAATCAACCACGCACCAATAACATGATCACTTTGGATACTTAATGCAAAGTTAAGTCTTCATACCTTCGTTTTAATGGTGAGTCAACCACGTCATATTCAATAAAGATGGTCCTCCATGACTGATCAGATTAGTTGGCTAATGGAACATTTCGTCAAGTCTCCTCTCCATTAGAAATTCAATTTCTGTGAATTCTAATTTTTTCTTACGCCTCATTCTTATTCAAATGTGCCATCATGTAAAAACGTTATCTTAAAACTTTCATTCTAAAAACAATATTAAATGATTGAGTTTTTTTGTGTGGATAAGTTTAAGAATGATTATCTTAAATTTTATGTATTTAAGATATTATTAATTCATTATGGTTTTTTTTCTCCTAGGTTAAATTAATTGTTGACAAATTAATGGATTAATATTTGTTTATGAATAAGTTTAATTATTTGAGATTTGTTTTAATAATAAGTTTAAAAATAATAACATAAATATTTTTTTCAAATAAAATTAAAATTTATTTTGAAATGTTATTTTTTAAAATCATATTTAATATGATTAAATTGTTCGAATTGGGAATAATTAAGGAGGGGTCTGCCATTTTGCCACTTCTCATCGCATTTAAGGGATGGTGTCGATAATCCTCCTCATGCATTCACACATGTAAATAGTTATTACTTATTTTCACAATTATGTGGAAAATTACTTTTTATTTGAGCGCTCTTGATTGGGAGTCCTTAGTTCGTTGTTTAAATGGCATGCCTGTGACATCCCCCATTGTAGGTGGGACAAATCGTTTGTGAAACAAGTAGTGTGGGGCTCAAACCCAACGACTTTGATTCAATGTTGTGTAGTAAGCTCTGTGTTTCCATTCTGGTGCAGATGAAGACATATTTTCATTGCCAAGGCTTGCCATGCATTGTAATTCCAAAAGGTTTGTTTAATGGGGATATTAATCTTCGATGCATGCACTCGACGTTAAGCAGCAGCGAGGGCAGAAGGCCAAGGACAACAATGGTGGAGCTATCTAGGATACTGACAAAAATTACAACAACAACTAGTCTAACAGGGGAGCATAGTGAAAACCATCAACTCATCCTCATGGCAATGCAAGTTCAATCTTGGTGGGCCAACCAATGATTAGTAATTCATCATGTGTTTCATTCATTCTATTTTTGTCCAATTTTTAATGGTATAGCTTCTATTTCACTATTACTGACATGTAATCCTCAAAGGACAATGGTGGTGAACATTGGTTTTGGTTTCTTTGTCTCTTTGTGGTTTTTGTACATTGCTCGAAGTCCTTTTTCCACCTCCCCTCTATTCTCCATCTCATAATAAACTGACGTAGACTCCCTTAGCAATTCTTATTTTCCTAGGGTTTATTTCTATTTGGTTTTCTATTTTACAGTCCCCCTCATTTCTACGTTTTTTAGATGATATTTTTGTTTTGGTCCCTGGTAACCCAACATATCATGCCTCGATAAAGGAAACACTTCCACCAGACCTGGTAGAGGATGCACTGCAACAAGGGGTCTTGTGGCAGAGGCCCTCAAGGACAACTACAAGCCCAAGCCTAATTTTAAGACACAACAAACATTTTTCACTCTTCTATTCCTTTGGAAATCCAAGAAGAAATGCATCAACTTGAAGCCTTAACCATTATTGACTGCGAAACCTACTCAAACATTGAAATTCAAGTTGAAGTAACCAATTGGTTTATTGACCTTAGACATATTAAAGGAATATGAAGGCAATATTTGAACTCCATTACCCTCCATTGGTAGATGAAGACACTCTTGGACAGATTCAGCATGAAGGAAAAACATGAAGACGAAAATGATATAATATTTTTCTTCAATGAAATCTAACATGTTCAACGTCATCAACAACCAGATCTTGATAGATTGGATGCTTGACTTGTTCACATAGAAGGCCATCTTCAATGTGGCCTGAAACCTCCTACACCAGCAGGAACCAGTGCTCAAAATTTGGCCCTAGTTATTTCATCTAATTCTAAAAGTTAAATTTAGTTACTCTATTTATGACTTTTACAATTAGTAGTTTAGTTTATTTTATTTTTCATGGACTTAACAGACATAGTTGTTGATATTTTTAGAAATCTAGACTCTTTTCCATCATCAACCATACTCATTTCCCTTGAGGAAGACTGACTAGACATAGCATAAACAATGTTATCTCATTTTGTATGAAGTCATTTTGAGGAAACACAATTTATTTTTCTTTTGTAAGTCAAGGGGATTCTATTAATTCAAAAGAAATTTACATTTTTGCGTGCAGTTCCTCAAAATTCTATCGGTTGCACTCCTACTAGATTTGTTGTTCATGAGAAAATAACTAAAAGAAGTAGCGAGAAACCAATACATATTAATTAACCATAGCTGAACTGACTAGTAGAACCAGAAAACACATTAATTTAAGATACAACCCAAAAAAATTAGTGATATGATGAGTTTACTGAAGCTGTATTTTCCAATACGACATAGGAGATGAGGGAGCCCTGAAGTCACAGTGTACATGATTTTCCATGTGAGGTAGTATCCCTTCCAAATGTTTTAGGTTCTTGTAGATTCTTCTTTGAGCTCTCTATAAGGTGGCCAAATGATCTTTCATTTTCCATTAATTGCATTGTAGGTCATTCAAAAAACCAATCACTGCATTGCAATCATCATGATAGTCCTTGTTTAGTTTCTCTCAGAGAAGGGTCACATGTCTAAGTTGGAAATCAAAAACATCTAGAGGAGGGGCTAACGGTACTACCTTAGGTGGCTGAGCAAGGTTTTGGTGCACAACTTCACTCAGATCGTGGTCTCCCATCATGTGCCCCTCACATTAGCCTCTTAGACTAATACCCCTTCTAGCCCTGCCATGCTGGCGGTTCACAATTTGCTTTCCAAACAATGCATGATTCCTTCCTCCCATTATTTGTTCCTTGGCCTTGAAGCACAACACCTCTGTAGAGTCATATAACCCAGTACACAATAGTGTCACAACTAGTCTCTAGTACTAGGTATCAAGATTTCCCCCTTTATATTAACACAAGCTGACCACTAGTCTAACGCCTCCCCCAAAACAACTGAAGGCACCCAGTACCGAACCCATGCTCATGACCTCCACCTTAAACCCTCTGTAAAGTGTTTGCTGATGTGGTTGTTAGGAAAAAAGTAATAAGCTTCTACACGTCGAAGAGCCACCCCTTCAACAACACCTCAAGCATTGAAACCCACTGGTCTCTGACCAAGACAATTGAAATTCCTCCACAATGCCAACATATACCAAACATCGCTAACCCAATCGAGAAAAAGACATGTGCCTTTTTGGCCCCACATTTGAAAACAACACCTTCAACCTTCAATAGGGCTTCCGAGCCCACATACAGTCCTCCTAAAATGCCAAAACATGATAGAACACACAAAACAAATTCAAGCATCCCCTAAAAGGAACTTCCTAATACAGACTGCAAATTCATAATGAGATGAAGCAATGCAACAAAAGATGCTTACCAAGGGCCAAGTTAAAGGTTGGCTATCCAATTCTTCCCTGTAATTGACCATGCAAAAGCCTCAAAACATCGAAATCTCCAAAAACTTACCGATTATGCTATGACTAGACCCTTCTATGTCATGGTTCTATATTTTCTTACCCCAGTCCTTCTTGCATAGTTTACGAATTCACATTCCTCCCTCTAAGAATTGTCAGACCTTCACATTACAATGCCATCCCTAGGTCAGCTCCAATGGCATGCCAACTCACACAAGAATAACCAAGTCTTCACCAAGTGCTCTACCTCCCATTCTGAAACATGAATAACCAGTTTTAAAGTGGAAATGATATATTATATTCTTCATTGTTCTTTCCTTCTAGAACCTTCTCCACACTCTAGCATGCATGGCCATTGACACACTTAAACATAAATTTAAGTGAAAGTAATGCATAAATATATATTATAATTATATATAATTGAAAGTAGTAGACTTAATACAATACCCATAATTGGGAAAAAAATATGCATTTATTATTAATTTCTTAAATAAGAGCATTCATAATATTTCTTTGGATCAAACGGTATAGATGGTTGTGTACTAAAATTAATTGTGATGTCTTTATTTAAACTTCTACAACACGACATTACGAATCATTCTTGAAATTATATTTAGTTTTATTTCCATATAAACGAAAAATTGAATTATCAATTTTAAAGTAATATTATTTAAAATTAATTAATTATTATTTATATCACTTTACTTTTATGTTTGTTAAAACTTCTCTATATTTGAACAACAATTTCAATAACATTAATTCAACATTTAAAAAATAGTTTAAATATAATATATATAATAATCTTATTATCCACTTAATATTTGAAAAATATATTAATATAATATATTAATATTTAATATATTATTATTTAATAAAAAAAAATACCTAGATATATATATAAATATAAAATTATATGATATATTGTTTATATTATTATCTAAGTATATAATATATCATCTATATGAGTATATTTATATTGTTTCGTAGGAAATAGTCGTTAGAAATTAATATAAATATAACTGTATGAGCAGAGATGATGTATTTTGAGAATAACATAATTGGTCATAAATAATGTTTTTTATTAGAAATAAAGAGAATAACATAATTGGTCATAAATAATGTTTTTTATTAGAAATAAATTTAAAAGGATTTTTTTTTGTAAAGTGTATTTATTTAAGTTTTTAGGAGAGACATTATAACAAGTTTTGGTTTTGTATGGTTTATTATTTTGAGAAATTAGAGTAGTATAGTGCAATGAGATAACTACAATTGTTTTAGTATTTAAACATAGTATTTGTTATAGAAACAACAAAAAAATAACAAAAATTATATTGAGAAATTAAATTCCAAGGTTTAATATTTAATTGACAAAATGAATGCTAACAAAAAACAAAGTGAAGAAGCAATCATGCTAGTTGGAGCAGAGTGTGATTTGATTAAGCATCTCACCTTGTGCGTCACTTATCATAATTGCATTAAAGAAGGACGAGGCTTTGTGAATATCTACTGGTTATAGGGATTTGAATAAGATTACACTTAAGAATTGGTAGCCTCTGTCTATGATTGATGGTCTACTAGATTAGCCACAATATCAAAAATACTTCATCAAGTTGAATCTAAAATTAGGATACCACAAAGTTTGCATGAAGGAAGAAGACACTTATAAGGCTTCCTTCAAGATAAGGTAAGGTTTGTATGAATGGTTGGTAATTCCATTTGTATTATATAATGCACTACCTACATTTATGAGACTGATGATGCAGTATTATGCCCATATATAGATTTTATTTTTATAGTCTGTTTGAATGATATACTAGTTTATAGTGATGCATGGGTGGAGAGCATCTCACATTTGTTTTGCAAGTGTTAGAGACTATAAAGAAATACTAAATGTTGGCTAAACTTAAGAAGTGTAAGTTTACTCAGTAGCCTTTGGCGTATTTGTGGTACGTGATCGATGGAGGGGAGCTCAAGACAGATCCTACAAAGATTGAGGCAAATATGAAGTTTCCATTTCCTACAAATGTTGTTTAATTTAGGGGCTTTGTTGGTACAACAAAGTACTTCTCAAAGTTCATAGATTGATTTCCAGCAGTGACAACAACACTCCATGCCATAATGACTAGTGGAAAGAGTTTCCAATGGGGGAATTGTTAGTGAAATGTTTTTAATGAGCTAAAAGGAAAGATGGATCAAGAGTCATTTATCATGTTACCAAAATTTTGGAATTCTTTTGAAGTGAAAACCAATGCAAGTGGCTATGACATTGGAGAATTTTATATTATGCTAAAAGGCATGTATGATACCATTTTGAAATATTTCAAGGGGATGTTATCAAATACCCTACCTATGGTAAGGAATTCTTTACCTTGGTTCAAAATCTCAAGAAGTGGAAGTACTATCCATTGGACAAGGAGACAACCATCCACATAAATCATTAATTGTTTTAGTATTTGTAGGCCTAAAGTAAGCTACAACAAAGTAGACATGACAAGTGGATGGGATTATCATAACAACTTCATATAGTCATCAAGTATAAGAAGGGTAGCATAAACAAGTTAAAATACATGTTTTCAAGGCCACCCACATCCAATATTATAGTTTGGGGAGCTTTGTTGCACATAGATCCTTTTACCCATGATGCATATAGAGAGGCATACATAGAAGATGAGGAATTCAAGAGAAGGTGACAATATGGAGGACTATAATTTCCAAAATTGGCTACTATAAAAGCTTGATAAGCTCTATGTTCTTAAAGGTGAATGATTACAACCTAATAATCTCACACCTTTAAGATTGCAGGACATTTTTTTGTTGCGAAATAGGTTCCAACTTATAGAGGTATGTGTAATTTCCCATAATGTAAGATGTATAATGGTATATTAGAGGGTGTATACTTTGTTGTATGAACAATTGTAGTAATTGGTTACAAGTTATATACCATCCCTTATCTCTACACACTCCACCTTGGTAAATCATGTCCATGGATCTTCTGGGTGGTTTAACAACAACCAAGAAAGGATATGACTATTCACTAGTGGTAGTTGACAAGTTCATAAATATGTGCTTTCCCATGTCTTTAAAAAGAGTGACACAAAGTACAAGAAGCAACTTTGAACATGTTTGGGTGCACTTTACGATACCAAGGAGTATCATCTCGAGCAAAGATACTAGATTTGTTAGTGCATTTTGGGAGAATATGGATAATAATCTGAAAATGTATACAACATTCCATCCATAGGTTGATGGGAAAAAATAAGAAGTCGAAAAGAATATGATAAAAATTTTGAGGGCTTACTATCATAATAATTCAAATACTTTGGATGGAAACATGATGAATATATGGCACTGTTATAACAAAGTAGTTCACATTTCTATTGGTAGCTTTCCTTTTGAAAATTGCTTTGGATATGTTTCACCTCCACCCTTGGATGTTGTATATGGACAATAAGGAGTGAGGGATAGCCTAATAGAAGATGGTTTAAGAGAAAAAACATTGGTAAGAAGATTAGGTGGATCCATTTGCAATTCTAGGAGACACTGAAGAAGTCATGGGAGAAATACAAATCCAAACAATATTAACATATAGAAAAGAATTCATTTAGATTGAGAGATAGAGTTTGGCTACAGTCGAACAAGTAAACACTATAGGATCTTACTAAGAATATGAAGACTCTAAATTATGTTCCTTTTGAGATATCAGAAAAGATCATAGATAATGCCTATAAACTTAGTCTAGCCCCATCATCCTACACATTTACTCAATAGTGACTGTGGAGAATAGCAAACTATATGAGCCCTTCATGTTGAATCAAGAAGAGGACGAGGTGCTACCTTCCATAGATGGCTTAGCACCAGATGCTTAGATAAAGTCGGTAGACAACATAGTTTTGTAGAAGAGGTGAAAAACTACAAGATAGAGGTAGCATGACCTTTGACATATTAGGTTGAAAGGACAAATTCCAAGCAAAGTAAATTTGTACTCCAAGGAAAAGGTAAAGGAAAATTTTTCGGCTCATTCAAAAATTAATCCAGGGAACAAATGCCTCCCTAAATTGGGAGGCATGATTTGGATTAGATCATGATACTATTTTTCATCTATTTTAATACATTTTTGGTGGGAAAAATTGGAGGAATCACCTTGTAGGGTCATTTTAGCGGTAGGTCCTTGTTTGGGAAATTAGGTTCTACAACCTTTCAGGGCCATTTTATGCACCAAATGATGTTTCTAAGGCTTCTAGCATCCAAAATTGTGCACACACTTTTAAAATTGATCTACATATTACGAAATTTTCAACACTGTGAAAAACACGTCAAACAAAACCCATATGTAAAAGTTATGCATCCTAGACTTTGACATAACTTATTGATCATGTTGAAAATAGCAAAAACAAATGTTAAATAACATCTAGAAATTCTAATTTAATTTGTCCTTGAATTAAATTGTAATTCATTTCTCACAACAACTTGTAATAGTTAAAATAAGTTAAGTTGACTTAGTTAACTTAGGGATTTCGAGTTGGAAGTCTATCTAGAGTCATGTAAGTGTGATCCCTAAATTTTAGGGGTCCAGGTTGAGTTCTTTGGAGTTGTAATTAGATAGGGCATTCTAAATGAGTTATAGTTAGTTAAACTAGTTATAACTATTGGAGGAACTAGTATAGGTTTAGTAGCGAGTCAGTGCACTAGTGCATCCTTAGTGCCACACTAGTTAACTGAAGATTCACTCAACAATAACTCACGCATGTTAGTTCAAAGGATGATCCAGTTGAGACTAGAGTACAGGGACAATGTACTATCAGTTGCATAATTTTCTGAGTTGTACACATGGTGCATGCAATTAGTTGAGAACCTAAGTTTGGATTGTCTAGTTATGGAAGAAGAATTTCCTCATTAAATAGAGGCTAATTCCTCTAAGAATTGCGCAAGGAAGTAGGCGTTGGAAGGAAATAGAATAGGCTAAGTGTTGGCTTGAGCTAGCTTGTGAGAAAAGAGTTAGATCATACTTGTGCAGGGATTGTTCTAGTGAGAACAAGCATTATGTTTTATTCTCAGATATTCTGGTTAATGCAATATATATAGTTGGGGTTTTGAGCAGTTTCTTTCCCATTTTTTTTTATTGTGTTATGCGATTGATATTCTTCCTCTTGTTGATTATTATTTTCGTCAATCATTATTGGTTTATGTTGATGAGAGTAGAGTATATTCTTGTCTTATGTTTTAGTACATTACATGAGTTTTTGAATCTATAGTAAAAATTTACATGGTATTGGAGTTGAAGACAATATAGAAGAGGAGATTTCGAGTTTTGTTATGCAGGTGAAATTCGAATTTGTAGTTCATACTTCAGAGTCAGCAAATGGATTTCTACGGTTTGAGACTTGAGTATGCCTTGGAAGGAAACTCAAATTACATAGCCTAGAAGGACAAGATAGAAGCAGTGTTGGAATACAATGGCCTCAAGGAATTCATTGATCAAGACATTCCTAGGACTCCATCACTGGATGCTAATGATCTAGCTAAATGGAGAAAGTGTGTCGCAAAGGAGAGGCAAATTATTCTTAAGGGAGTTCAAGATCACATTGTCTCGAGTCTCTGTTGGGTCCCTATAATACTAGTGATTACCCCATTACTATGGTAGTTGTACCCCTTATTAATATTGTTGTGCCCCTATTGCCCCCATATTGTTATTACTGTGCCCCATAGAATCCCTCTATTGTTATTTTTGTGGCTTTATATTATTATTGTTAGGTCGGCTGGGTTATATTGTGACTCCTTAGACTCCTATATTAGAAAGGAGGTTTTGTCATTTGAATCATCCAAGAATTGTTCATTTATGTAATGTAAAGGAAGTTTCCCCCTCGAAGAGGCTGAATTCTAAGGCATTGATCTATCTTTTCTATCTTTTCTTGAGCTGGTTTCATAACATTTGGTATCAGGGCTTTGGATTATAGGGTTTCGCTGCTCCAAACAGGTCATCGTGGAATTTTCGCTCTAACTTTTTTTCTGCGACGTTTCAGAAGTTGAAAAAAAACCCATTTGAGAATACATCGCGCTAAATCTTGGGTCCGAATTTCAGAGCGTTTTGCTCCATATTTACGGAGATATTATCTGAGGAAGTTGGTCTTTTTGCAGACTCCTGAATTACATTCCAAACAAGTGACCTGGGGAAAATCGTCATAACTTTTTCTCTGAGCATTGGATGGAAATTTCGTAAGAAGGTGCAGAAAGAGGACAGACTGTAGTTTCTGCTATATATTTTTCAGAGCTAATGGGCGAAACAGTGACTTGTGGCATGTCATACAAGTTCGCTCTACTGAACTAGTCTATAATCAGGTCACTGTGGGAGATTTCACATAACTCTCCCTTCGAGAATCCAATTTGGATCAGAAAGAGGACACAGAGGGCTACCACAGGTCGCAATTTCAGAATTAGATGTTTGGAAAGTACATAGATACATCAGAGGCAATATCGAGCTCCTACAAAGTGAAAAAAAAGTGTGTAGATTCTTTTAAATTTTTGCTTAAGATTGATTTGAAAATTTATTTTGAAGGAATTCAAAGGGCTAGTAGAGCATTATTATCGATAACTGATGCCCCAAGGAAAGAAAATGCAAACACCTAGTAAGGAACCTGAAAGCTCTAGCATGAATCATGAATAAGAGGAAGAAATGCTACATGATATATCAAAATTACAAGACCAAGTGCAAAAAATGTCAGTGTCACAAAAGCTAACAGAAGCTAAGATAAATGGCATGGAATCTAAGATAAATGGCGTTGAAGCTAAGATGGACGATTGGAAGACAGATTTGAAGACAGACATGGACGATTTGAAGACAGATTTGAAGACAGACATGGACGAATTGAAGATAAATATGAATAAGTTGGTACAAGAAATGGTCACTAAGGGTGAAAGGGTAGTAAAGGAAACTCATGATGAGAACAAAAGAAATGTTAATCATGATTCCATAGACTCTAATGTGGGATCGAAGACCCATCATATTCAAAAAATCGATATGAGGAAGTTTGATGGCAAGGATCCCGCAACATGGATATTACAGATGGAGCAAATTTTTCGATCTCAATAATGTGCAAAACACACAAAAGGTACGTATGGCAACTTTATATTTGGAACCAAATCAGTTTGTATGGTATCAATGGCTTTGCTCTCGTAAACAATTTATCACTTGGGCAATTTTTACCGAAGAATTGATGGGACATTATGAGGATACAAAAAGCAACACTTTTTTTAGCCAATTGATAAGTCTCAAACAAAAGAGTCCAATAATGGAGCACATTGAGGAGTTCCAAAAATTGAACATAAGGGTAAAATATATTCCAGAGGAGCATAGGATTGATGTGTTCATAGGGTCTTTAAAGGATAATATCCAACATGATGTTCTCCTTTGGGAACCTGATTCATTAGAGAAGGCATTCGAGTTAGCAAGAAAAATGGAAAGAAAAATTATGGCAACCAGGAAGCATACCACTCACAACTATAAAGACGGAAGTGTTTTTGC
>APFE030017500.1:121919-137041 GCA_000404065.3 Pinus taeda
AAGTTTGTGGCAGAATGTTTGGTTTGCCAACAAAATAAAGTTGAAACAATTAAGACACCAGGTCTATTACAACCTTTTTCTATTCCAAGCCAACATTGGAGGAGGTTTCAATGGATTTTATCACAGGTTTACCCAAGTCTGAGGGAAAGAGTGTCATCATGTGGTAGTTGATAGACTTACCAAGTATGCACACTTTTGTGCATTATCACATCCATTTAAAGCCAGTACAGTTTCTATTGCATTTATGGAAACAATTCAAAAAGCTACATGGAAACCCAAATTATTGTAAGTGACAGAGATCCCATTTTCACTGGAAATTTTGGACAAAATTATTTTCTTGTCTTGGTACTCAGTTAGCTCATAGCTCATCTTATCATCCTCAATCTGATGGGCAAACTGAGATAGTAAACAAATGTTTGGAAGGATATCTTCGTTGCTTTTGTATCTGATAAACAGAAATAATGAGTCAAATGGTTGCCTCTGGCTGAATGGTGGTATAACACTTCCTTCCATACAACAACAAAAATGACCCCATTTGGCACTTTATGGGTATAAACCACCATCCATCACATCATATTTAAGAGAAAATTCTAAGGTTCAAGCAGTGGAACATCACATCGAACATCAACAACAAGTCCTCCAACTCTTAAAGGATAACCTCGTGTTGGCACAGAATAGAATGAAACAACAGGCAGATCAACATTGCAGTGAAAGAAGTTTGATGTAGGTGATTGGGTATTCCTACGGCTACAACCATATAAGCAAATGTCCCTCAAGCAAGCTAAGAAGGATAAATAATTATCACCAAAGTATTATGGTCCATACAAGGTGTTGCAAAAGATTGGTACTATGGCATACAAATTGGAGCTTCCTGCAGCTTCTCGATTGCACCCAGTTTTCCATGTTCATGTTTAAAGAAGGTTATAGGCGACAAGCTCCCAGTTCAAACAATATTGCCAGAACTTGACGAGGAAGGAAAAATTATATTGGAACCGTAAGCAGTCACAGAAATAAGATCTTGACAGCTACGAAATCAATCAATTTCAGAGTTCTTATCAAGTGAAAGAACTTATCCGCTGAAGATTCCACATGGGAGGATGAGAATTTTATGCAGAAGTATCCAGAACTACTCAAGCGTTGAGGACAACACTTTTTTGAAGGCGAGGGGCATGTTGGGTCCCTATAATACTAGTGATTACCCCCATTACTATTGTAGTTATACCCCTTATTAATATTGTTGTGCCCCTATTGCCCCCATATTGTTATTACTGTGCCCCATAGAATCCCTCTGTTGTTATTTTTGTGGCTTTATATTATTATGTTAGGTCGGCTGGGTTATATTGTGACTCCTTAGACTCCTATATATAGAAAGGAGGTTTTGTCATTTTTATCATCCAAGAATTGTTCATCTATGTAATGTAAAGGAGGTTGCTCACTCAAAGAGGGTGAATTCTAAGGCGTTGATCTATCTTTTCTATCTTTTCTTGAGTTGGTTTCATAACAATCTCCATGGCAAGGAAACTCCATATTGAATGCGGAAGGAATTGATGGATCTATTTCAGAATAGCAATGACCATAGCAACTTGGCACTGAAGGACAAACTGAGAAAGATCAAGATGGAGAAGGGTGACTCTATTCCAAAATACTTGACCAAGTTCACTCATGATTGGGATGAGCTTGGAAGTGTCGAGATTACTATTTCCAAGGATGATATGGTCAGCCTAGCTCTTTTAGGACTTCCCAAGAGTTGGCATAGTTATCATGACTCTGTCAATGGATGAGAGAAGCTTCTAGATTGGGAATGGTTGTGGTTAGATTTGGTACAAGAAGAGTTTCGACGGAACACTAGATCTGGGACCTGTTCCAAAGAAGTGGAAGAAGACTTTTCCTTAGTGAGTAAGGAAAAAACTTCTAAGGTAAATAATTCCCAAGGCGAGGCGAGTGGCAAGAAGATGGAGTTGTCAAAATTCTATTGTTTTCATTGTCACGAGCATGGACACTATGCCATGAATTTCCCACAGAAGAAAGCAAGAAAGAAGGAGCTTGCAATAGTTGCATTAGGTGAAGCTCTAGGTTCAAAATTTGAACTTGATTTCCCTCTCATTGCATGCATGTCCAAAACTGTAATGGGAGGCATGTGGTATCTTGATAGTGGTGCCTCATTCCATATGATGGGGAATAAAGATCTCTTTAGTGGTTCCGAGGAGAAAGAGCTCAATCAGAACATAGAGTTTAGAGATGACGGGAGGTATGTCACTATCGGGATCAATACAATTACTTTTCAAAGGGAGTCTGCCTTGCCTCTTAGAATCAAAGATGTGATGTATGTTTCAGGACTAAAGAATAATCTTGTTTCTATTGCGGTATTGTAAAACCGTGGCTATGATGTGATTTTTAGTAAGGGAAAGGTTTTCCTTAGACACATCGCCACAGGACATGTGAAATAGATCAGTGTACAACTCAAGAACCTATATGATCTTGAGATACAAGATGCATACAAATCCTTGAGGAGCAAGGAAACGGTTAAAGACTTGGTGGTTGAGAGGGAGCATGAATTACCTCTCAACATGCAGCCTTAGAAGAAGCCTTAGAAGTAGTCTTAGAAACTTGTGGAGCAGCCACAATTAAAGAAGCAGAGACAAGACCTAGTGGAGAGATCCACTCAAGCAGAGGAGAAGTCTGAGGCAATTGTGTAGTAACCAAAATTGGAGAAGCAAATAGGAGACTGAGTGGAGGCATCCACTCATGCATAGACCTCTAGTAAGGGGAAATTTAAAGCTAGGTTGGCAGAGGGAGCACATGTAGCAATACCTCCAGGTGAGATGTCGGGCGATGTGAAGTGATAGTCCCAAGAGGGAAGAAATTGGGCAAGGTCCATTGAGAGGTTTTATCTCTTAGACCATACCTTTCTAGGAGATCCCAAAGTACATAGTATCGGGATGGATAAGTGGCAACTGATGCAGTTAGACACCAAAGTGATAGAGACTAGAGAAGTTAGATACTGGAGAGCGCAGAGTAGAATTGACGATAGTGCAGATGGCACAGAGCTAGAGTTAGTAGAAGCATGTAGTTTTCAGTCGACAGAGGTTAGGTAGTAGCAGTCAGAGACTTTGGTGACAGATGTATCATATTGATTCAAGTTGGATTTTTTTTTCAGTTTCAGGATTTGTTGTAGCAATAACACTAGAGATAATTGTTGCATGCAGAACATTCCAAAGGTTCATGATCGAGATAGAGTTGAATTCCTTTCTTGTTGAGAGGGAGTGTTGAAATTAGAAACAAGAAATGTTAAAAATAGCATCTAGAAATTCTAATTTGATTATCCTTGAATTAAATTGTAATTCTTTTCTCATAGCAACATGTAATAGTTAAACTAAGTTAAGTTGACTTAGTTAACTTAGGAATTTCGAGTTGGAAGTCTATCTGGAACCACGTCAGGGTGATCCCTAAATTTTAGGGGTCCAGGTTGAGTTCTTTGGAGTTGTAATTAGATAACTCAGTCTAACTGAGTTATAGTCAGTTAAACTAGTTCTACTTGTTGGAGGAATTAGTAGAGGTTTAGTAGTGAGTCGGTGCATGAGTGTATCCTTAGTGCCACACCAGTTAACTAAAGATTCATTCAAGAACAACTCATGCATGTTAGTTCAAAGGAAGACCTAGTTGAGATTAGAGTGCAGGGACAATGTATTATTAGTTGTATAATTTTCAGAGTTGTACAGATGGTGCATGCAATTAGTTGAGGGCCTAAGTTTGGATTGCACAATTATGGAAGAAGGATTTCCTCATTAAATAGAGGATAATTCATCTAGAAATTGCACAAGGAAGTAGGGGCTTGGAAGGCAGAATAATAAGCTAAGTGTTGGATTGAGCTAGCTTGTCAGAAGAGAGTTAGATGATACTTGTGTAGGAATTGTTCTAGTGAGAACAAGTATTGTATTTTCTTCTTAGATATTATGGTTAATGCAATATATATTGTCGGGGTTTTGAGTAGTTTCTTTCCCTAGAGAAATATTTTGTTATGTGTGATTGATATTCTTCCTCTTGCTGATTATTGTTTTCATTAATAACTATTGTTTTCTGCTATTGAGAGTAGAGAAGATTCTTGTCTTATGTTTTAGTACATTACATGAGTTGTTGAATCTACAGTAAAATACAGATCACAATGGCGCTAGTGGTTTCCATGCCAACCCCCATTTCTCACACATGTGGGGCTAGCCATGTTTAAAAATTCAAGAAGATTCTAGAATTCCAAAATCCCTATTACAGTTGAGGGGTGAAGACGTTAAAATAACCTACCACTAGATGGCTATCAGTTAATGCTAAATAAAAGGCCACTAGGAGAAAAATTGGTTCCAATATGTTATTAGAGTCTATAGCTAGGGTAGATACTTCTGAATAGGACTAAGTGTTCATGTGATAGGAGAAGGGACAAGAAGGAAGGATCATTATGGTCATAGGGCTAATAGCCATTAGAGATCCAAGTGAGAAACTTGGAGTGAAGGTCAATCAGAGACCTTGAGGGACAAGAAGGCCTTCGATCTAAAGTCTGAGGGAGTCATGGTTCAGAGGGAGTGAGCAAGCTCAGAATGGATTTAGTTGCTCAAAGGAAGACAAAATTGAAGTTCAATAAGTGATGGTACAAGATGGCGATGCATGATGCTTAGGAGTGGAAGGCTTTTAGGAGCAGGATATCTTCAAAGAAGGGTGATTTCATATAAAGACAATTTATTATGTCATATGTAGTAGCTACGGTAGCAAATCAAGGGTGGATACGTGTTCTAGTTTTGAAGTAAAATCCACTTCAAGGTGTTGTTGTGAGAATACATCCCTCACTAAGAGGGAGTTTTGATGTTTTGGGTAGTAGCAGGACTATTCTCATGTCTGGGGCAAGTGGGCCAAGGGATGGGGTTCTTCACCCATAGACCCATGATATTACCATGGTATTCTTATGACCCCTAGAATTTCCCATGATATTTTGATGATCTATGGTATTAAACCCTTTGGAAAAGTATAAGTACAAGGGTGAGTTATTTGTTCATGTGGATCAACAAAAGAGCACCTTGTGGCTTGGCAAGGAAGGCTGAGAGAGTCACTAAGGGATTAGAGAGTCGAGAAAGCTGAAAGGGATGACAAGGCTGACAAAATTGAGAGGGCCAAGTAGGGTTGAGTAGGATCAAGAGGGTTGAGCATGGTTGAGACAACTAAGAATGCTAAATAGGGCTGAGAAGGTCGAGCATGACGCAGAGACATGCAAGAGCATGTGACATTAAGGGAGAGATTATCTCATGTAAGAAAGAGATTTTCATCAGTAATATTCGATGTTTTATGTGAGAGACATACTCAGTTGCATCAAGTTCAAGGGAAGAGCACAAAGAAAAAAAGGATATCTAGATAAGCTAGATCAAGGAAGGATCTAGGGCTCGATCTATTGGATCAGATCTAGGTTAATTGTTGTATATGTAATTTTCTTGAGGGACATTATCCCAGTAAGGGAGATTGATTAGGTTCCAACAATATTTTAATGAAGAATTTTTTCTTAGGAAGAACTTATGTATAATATGTTTACTGTGCATGATGTAAATGTTGGTTTTATAAGTTCCATTATGCATGATTTATTTCTAGTTAGGCACATCAATGTGTTTTAATGAATTATCTTGGTTAAATTTAATTTGAGATTGTTAATAGATGTGGTCTATGTGAGTGTGTGAATTGAGTCTAATGCCCACAAAATATAACATGGTATCAACACATGGTTTCTTCGAAGGTTAGGTAGATATGAGAATTTTCCAAGTGAAAACTATGAGATGGAGGTATATGAACTATTGCATGTAGCAATAATGTTTTGAAGACTTGTGCCGAGATAATTGGCTAAGCATGGCAGACTACTTGTATGGCTCATCAAGACTAGGATTAGTAGGCCTTTTGAGGTAGGACGAATAAGCCAATAGATAGAGTAATTGTTGTGCATAGGACAAGGTGAAAAGTTTACAAGGGATACAACTCAGGCCAATTGGGAATCTATGCAAGAGATTAAGGGAAGGAGAAGTCATCAAGTAATATCCTTTGGGTGCATGTGATGCTTAAAGTTTTTCTAGTGCATGGGTATTTTAAACAACCATATTGTGACTGTCAAAAATTCTCATCCAAACTGTAATAGTATAGGAGGAATAGTGTAGGTTGTTTTGAGATATTTCTAGGAAACTAAATTGTTGTAGATTGTAGGGCCAAATTGTTGAAGCAAGGAGATTAATTTTTTGGAGAGGATAATCTTCTAGGGCCAAATTTCCTATAACAAATGAGACTATATGAAGGGAAGACATAGGTCTAAGTTGTTGATGAATAGATGGGCTGAGATTATCCCAGTTAAATTTCTTGAAAGGTTGATTTCAAGGGTACCAAAATTTCTAGGCGTACATTCTTCTAGTAGGGTTGAGTTATAGGTTCCATCCAATGCATATCTCATTGGTTGTGATAAGAGGTTGAGGTGAAAATATAGTGATGACCAACCAATATACACACACTATAGGAGAAACCAGTGGTATGCATGCATGCACAAGTGCACAGGCTGTATAGAGGCTAGGATGAGACTATGATAGGAATATTGACATGGCTACAAGAGGAAGTCATTAGGATTGGGATGTGGAAGAAATGTTATTGAGAAGTTTAAAGGATTTTGATCTAGGTAGGGTTCCACACTAGGTATGATCAAGTACCTACAAGATGCAATGGCTAGAGGGAGTCGTTGGGTAGAGGATTTTCTATGACAAGCTAAGTGCCATCAAGGTTCACTAGGGAGAGTTTGGTATGAAGGTACCAAAAGCCAACAGGAATGGAAAATGTTAGCCTTTAGAGGTAGAGAGGGAGACCATAACAGTCGAGGGTTTTGTAGCATTTCTATAGATACTGAGCAGTAGGAGCTACAAGATGGAAAATGAGGCTTGGGACATTATGCATTAACTAGAGGGTAAGCCATTTGTAGGTGGTTCTTCCAAAAGTACCTTCCTTGCTAAGAGGGAGTGTTAGAATTAGTAGCTTAGGTATATACTTTTTGATAGGTCTAAGTGTCCATGTGATAGGAGAAATCTTTAGAAGGTAGGACCAATATGGTCAAAGAGTTGAGATAGCCATTGGAGGCCCAAGTGAGAAAATTGTAATGAAGCACAAGAAGATATCTTGAGGGCCAAGAATGCCTCTAATCTTGAGTCAGAGGGACTCAAGATTTAGAGGAAGTGAGTAGGCACAGGAGGGAGTTAGTATTGAGATGGAGTCCATAGAATTAGAGGGATTTAGTAGCTTAAATGAAGACAATATGTAGGTTTAGGAAGTCATGGAAAAATATGGCTATGTAAGAAGCTTAGGAGTGAGAGGCTTCTAGGAGAAGGATATCTTGGAAGAAGGGTCCTTTTCATACAGTGGGAACTGCTTCTATGACATATGGAGTAGTTGTGGTAGTGTATCAAAGGTGGAAATGTGTTCCAAGTTTAAAGGTAAAGCTCTAGGTAGCTTTGTTAGAGTATGTTCCTCCCTAGAAGGGAGTGTTGATGTTTTGGGTAATATCTAGAGCATTATCATGTGTGGGGACCTGGGCTAAGTGATGGGTACTTGCACCCATAGACCCATGATACTACCCATGGTATTCTAATGACCTATGGTGTTACAAGACATTTTTTCACATCTTCTCAATAGGCCTGAAAATTGGATGAATCCATGAACACTTTGTCATTATCCCTTTGCAAATACCTAAGCATCACCTCTCCAAAAAGTTTGATTTTCTGGGTCAATCAACTAAAAACCCATCTTTCCCAACACACCCTACATGCTTGTCCACCTGCAATGGTTGCAAGATGCATAACTAAGAACCTGCACTAACCATCACAAGTTTATCTACTTTGCATGTGTGATGGTTCTAGAATTTCAGGGAAAAAAAATTGAATACTCTCCTTCTGGAATATTCTAAGGTGGTTTTAGCCATTTACCATCGATAGAGATCTCAAATTCCTCCTCTAGAGGTTTTATCTCTTATCCTTTGAGATTATCCTCCTTCATATGTGGATCTCAAGCCTAGATTAATAAATCCTAAACTACCACTTTTACCGTATAGATATACTACCTCCCATAGAGTCTAGGTTGGCTTTTTGAGATTACTTGTGCCCTCATGCTACCACTTTGAGCTTAAACAATCATTATCTATTTATGAATTAGGGTTAAGTGTGAAGTTTTTCTTTGTGAAAAGGAAGGACAAGACAACTAGGGAGATATCCATAAAGTCAACATCTATAATGGTTGTGACTCTCTCATTTATTTATTAATAGAAAATTCATTTTGTTTTAATATACTTGTGTTATTTTGATGCTCATGTATTTCAACATCATTTTGAATCATTGATTAGATACATTGGATTATGTTATGTGGATATTGTAGTTCTCCTGCTTGTTTTATTCATTGCTACAGGTTCCATTTATAGCGCATGGAGCTAGAGTTGGGGCTTACAAGCGAAGAGAAGATGAGGAATTACTACTGATCCATGGGAGGTTCCTTTTCCATATTCTAATATCTTTAAGGAATACATAGATATTTTTTCCCTCTATTGTTCTAGATCAGACCACTAGATCTAGGGAGTTCATTTTTGTCCACAAAAGTGAATTTTTATATAACAAATTGGCAAATCCACTAGGGAGCAAGATTTCGCTTAGTGGTCTCCTTGGACTTAAATTTTTTTACCTTGCAAAGTGACCTTAATTGACTTATTCTGATAGTAATTAACCTTAAGAGAGCACATTTTTGAGCTTGATAGGGTTTCTTGTATCATTTTTGGACCAAACTAGCCCCAACACACTCTATGTCTTGACACAGAGTGGCCCTATGCAATCTCTCCTCTCTAGAAGTGTTATGGTTCACCCTAGTGCCCACTTTGTACATGTGATGGTCCTGTAGAATGAAAAAATTTGCATTTATTTGCCTTTCTCTTCATTCTTATTTGATCCAAAAGGTTTTCTTGACTCTTTGATTTTGTTTATATCTCTATAAAGCCATCTTAGTGTTTACATTTGATTTTATTAACCTTTCAAGAGAATTTATTTAATTTTTTCTTCCTTCTTATCAATTAGGTTTTTTGTAAACATTTACCTTGATTGTTGATTGGCTTGAAGAAATTTTTATATTACAATCTCATTCTATATGATTTATTTTATCAATGATGTAGTTGTATCTTAGTTTTCACTACATTTTAGAATTAACAGAAAACTAAAGAAAAAAATTCATTATTTGCATTATATATAGGGTTTTGAATTTATTTTGGAACAATTGCATTAAAATATCTATTTAGGAATCTTTGTTTATTGCATTATTATTGGCCTCTTCCCTCTCATAGATAGATCTTCATTCATAATAAAAGAGTTCTTGTTAGCATACTAGTTGTATCATAGGGAATTCAGGTGAACTCGTATCATGATCCATGAAACTAAAACGTAATTTAAGATCAACTTCTAAAAATTACTTAATCAATCTAAGGAGCATTTTGAACATTAACGACACACATAGAGTTCTATGCTAGATATGTGTTACACTATCTTTAAACATAGGAGTTGAAGTTACTTGTCTGTGTTACATTCTGGGGGTAGTAAGTGTTCCACATATGTAAGTTTATCAGATCGCTCTCCATGTACCCTTGGGAATAACGGATGGCGGTCCACGTATGAAAAGAATATCGAAATACTTCCTATCATATAGGATGCATTAGACAACACTACCATGGATTACACTTCCACATGCCTCCAAGTATATTTTGGAAGTCCCCTATTGGTTGCTATCTCTCCACAGGTAATTGAGTGAGCCACCTTTTCCACTGTGATACACCGAATACAACATTTGGGGCTATTTCCTGCATGTACTGAAAAAGATATTCCAGATTTCATAGTGACTTTCTAATCCTTTTCTCCCTAGTTAACACTTTGTTTTATTTTATGTTTTCAATTTCTAAAATGTGTTAATCCATCATTGAAGAACATCCTCAACAACCTATTTTTTTGTATAGAATTCAAACATTGCCCCCTCTACCTCTAGAAGCAACACCTGGTCATCAAAAGAATAAAAAACACAAACTACCAAAAAAGGTACTTTGAAAGCTTCCCCTTCTAGAAATACATCTAAAATCAACCAACTAGAATCATCACTTCCAATAAGTGATGACACCAAAATTACATATTTACCAGTTGGTGAGTCTGATGCAGTCAAAACTAAAGCCCTTGAAACTTCACTTCCTGAGGTCATTGAAACTAAACTTCCTAATTTAGATACATTACAACATGAGGTTATAAAACCTAAGGAACCTCAATTAAATGAGCCTATCACTTCCGGTCCTTCTTCCTCTCTTCATTTGTCTTTGATTCAACCAAAACCTATATATTTCAGTCCTCAGATAGAAACAATTCCACCTGGTATTTATAGTGTTGAGGAAGTTACTTAAGAAGAGTCTCGACCTTCCTCTCCTATCCATTTAAGATGGACTCATATTTATCAAGTTCATCCTTTCCTTAATCCTCACACTCTGATACAAGCTCCTTTACCTAGCACACCTCATTTCGTATCACCTTTGAGTTTCCCTCGGCGAACTTCTTTGGGAAGTTTAACCATGACTGAGTCAACGATGATTTTTAAACCCATATATGTTATCATGAGTGAGTCAACCAAAGTTGCAACTACCTCCATGTTTTATAATTCACAAGAAAACCATTTGTATAGTGGTCCTTCGGTGCCACCTAGCTACCAATCATTATTTGGAACCTTTTCTGGTGCATCAACTAGTCCATGGACTTCTCCCTTGTCATCTTTATTTGAAATGACATCTGGTGCCTCCTTCATGAGTGCCTCACAACCTATTCAACCAATTGTGACCCAACCTTGTTTGGAGAAGAAATATGGCTTATTTATTAGTGGATTGGAAAATCTACAATTACCTACTCCATCTTATATTGGGTTCTCTCCTCCTAGGGGTAGTTACCTACATATTCTTCTTATCCCCTAGTATGGTGGTAACTTGTTGCTACCACGACTCTATCTCTTGATCAAGTGTCACAAATTGGTGCTCCATCTTATTCAAGTCCATATGTTTCCTGTTCAACATGGTTTGGTTTTGAATCAACTTCCCACTTCTCAACCTGCCTCAGTCACACGCTGGGCTCCTACTTTACAACATATTTAATGTATTCCTCAACCTGCCCAAGTTTTATCTCAAACAAGCCAACCTATCTAGGATGCATCTCAAACACAACCTATTCCACTGGTATTGGAGATCTTTTAAATCCCACCTACCTAGCCTCTTTGGTTGCATTGCAAACCCCACCACTTGGTCAGCCTATCCCTTAGATGCAAGTAAATCAACTTGTATATGGTATGGCCCAGGTAAAAACTAGTCAACCTAATGTAGGGATGATGCAAAATTCCTCCAGGAAACTGTTCCACTAGAATTTAATAAGACGTTTCCATTTGTGGTGACCCTTGAGTTACCTAATTTAACCTGACTTACGAATGATATTGTTTGTCATTCTCCTTACTGGCCAACCATTCCTACCAAATTTCTAAACGTTATCCCAAAATTCAGTGGAAAACCTATAAAAGACCCATCTACTCATGTTATGACATATCATTTATGGTGTTCATCCAAATCCTTAAATGTTGACTTGATCCATTTACAACTTTTCCAACAAAATATTATTGTTACATTAACTAAGTGGTATGTTGAATTGCCACAAGCTTCATTTAACAACCTCAATGACTTGGAAACTATAATTTTGACCCATTTTCAACTGCATGTATGATATGAAACTTGAACCTAGATTTTGACCTCTTTTAAACAATCTAACTCTACTCATTTTTTGATGATATTCATGAATAGAGGCGTCAACGTCGATTGGTCAAAGATTTCATTCTCGATTAGTTATTGGTGGAATGGGTTATCCAATCTTTGTTACCATCCATAACTGAAGACTTTGATAAAGGTGGGGTTGTTACTAAGGAGAAATTCATCGCTCATTCCCAATACCTTGATTTTAATTTATACTCAATCTGACACACTTTATGAAAAAATACCCAATTCTTCACGTCCTCAGCATATTGTTCCACCACTTCCCACTAAATAATCACATGTCGTTGATGGTGCAATTAGTGATGCTAGTCAACAGACAGTGAGAGAACTATCCTGTTCATCTCCTATTGTGGCTACTCAAAACCCATCTTGTACTACTCCTACAACTACTTCCTGGATTAATGTGGTTCAATCCATGAAAGGCAAGTCTCAGTAACCCAGAAGTAAGAAGAAAGGAAAAGGAAAGAAGAAGAAAGATAATTCTTCACGGGAAAAATGAAACAATCAATCTCTTGAGGATGAAAGAGATCCTTGATATCCTTGCCTTATTTGTAATGATGAACATTTTATTTAGGAGTATCCACATCGGGTGGAAGTTATTGAATTCCTAAAGTCATCATCTAACATGCCTATTGTGTTAACAGATCCCTTTCCCAATTAGGAGACAAATATGGTTGCATGAGATAAAGCTTCGTCTTCCTAGTTTATGATGTTACCTTCCATCAAAAGTAAAGACGAGATCATTGTGGCTACAAGAGAAAATATTATCCTAACTTGAATCCCTCGACTAGTGAGGCTAATGATCAACCTTCTAGTTCCACTCAATCTACCTCGAATCCTCCACCAGGTGTACTATGAGATGATTTTTTAACCATTAAACCTCCCAAAGGCGTTATTCACAAATCAAAATTCAATCCTCATGTGAGAGCTGCACAACACTATATTATAGTTAAGGACTTCGCTCAAGCTCCTCCTGCTATGTCAACTCCCAAAGTATTGCAGAATTGTCCTGCCCAAAAGAGGTATTAACTTGCAGTGTTTTAAGGCATAGATCCTTTGGATTTAATTCTTGTGGTCTTTAATCATAATAATCATACTCCTAAACTTCCACCCCAATTGGCATTCATGGTCCAAGTTGTTGTTCAAAGTAAAATTATCCATCAAACAATTGGGGATGAAGGTGCTTCGACTTGTATCATGTCATTTTCCTATTGGAAAACTATTGGTTCTCATCAAATTAATCATTCATCCACAACTCTTAAATATTTTAAAGATTTTGATGGAATAGGTTTCAAACCTTATGGAATCTTGAATACATTGCAAGTAGAATTAGCTAGAAAAATGGTTTCAATAAAAGTTGAAGTAATGGCAGAAGTGTCCTCAGACACGTAATTTTATTAATAAAAAAAAAACAATTACATAATTGATTTTGCAAGAGTTTACACCTGAACAACACAAACACTCTTGCAATGAGTTATTTATAAGCTCAATGTCCTAACTAACCTCTAATTATGGATCACTTATTAAATAACAAGTGTCCATTTACAATAAATGCTATTCAAACCAACTAGCTAACTAATCTCCTAAAATAGAGCCTAAGATACGACACATTTGGAGAGCATATCTGGTACAACAATATACTAATTCTAATTGTCTCCATAAAATAATTACCAATCAGAATAATTAATAATTTAATTTCTTAAATTAATAAGTATTTATTTCAATTTATAACCAATGATAATAATTAAATTGGATCATCTAACATTCCCCCCTATGATCCAAAGATACATTACAACAGATACCAAGTTCATCCCTGAACTTAGTAAATTTTATTCTGCCAAGCGGTATCGTGAAAATGTTGGATATCTAATCTTCGGAAGGACAATAAACTGGCTTGAGGACATCTTTGGCAACGAGAGATCTGATATGATGATACTTGGTGTCCACATGCTTTGTCTTTGAATAAAAAACTAGGTTCTTGGCAAGTTTGATGGCTGACTGGTTGTCAATGAATAATGATGTAGCTTCTACCTGAGAAATGCCCAAGTCCTGCAAAATTCGGCGCAACCAAACAATTTCACATGCTGCTTCCCATGTTGAAATGTACTCTGCTTCTGCGGAAGAAGTGGCCACTGTAGCTTGTTTCTTACAACTCAAAGATACTGCTGCTAACCCCATATTCATTAAATAACCTGATGTTGATGCTCGATCATCAATACTCCCAGCAAAGTCGGCCTCGGAATATCCACCAAGTACAAAATTTTTAGTCTTTGTGTAAAGAAGACCAAAAACTTTTGTTCCTTGGATATATCGAAGAACTCTTTTGGCTGCATTCCAGTGTTCATCTCGTGGTTCCTGTATAAAGCGTGAAAGAATACTGACTGCATAAGATAGATCAGGATGAGTATTTGTCAAATAAATCAAGCTGCCAATCAACTGCCTGTAAGTTGTACTGTCCACCTTTTCCCCCCCTTCAAATTTTGAAAGTTTCAAGTTTTGCTCCATGGGGGTGAGAACGGGCTTGCAATCTTGCATGCCAAATCACTGAAGAACCTCTGCTGCATACTTACTCTGAGAAATGAGAATATGATGTGGACGTTGGAAGACTTCAACTCCAAGATAGTAGTGAAGTAATCCCAAATCTGTCATCTTAAAACCTGCATGTAACTCCTTTTTTACCTGTGCAATATGATCATCATGGTTGCGAGTAATGATCAAATCATCTACATACATAACAAGAATTACCAGATATTTTCCCTGTTGTCGCACATACAAAGTATCATCAGATTCACTTCGTTGAAAACCAACTTTCTTAAGGTATTCATCCATCTTTGCATACCAAGCTCGAGGAGCTTGTTTTAATCCATATAAAGCCTTGATCAATTTGCAGACTTTATGTTCTTGTCCTTCAACTTCAAAACCTGGTGGTTGGGTCATATATACTTCCTTATGTAAATCTCAGTTGAGAAAAGCACTTTTCACATCCATTTGATGAACTTTCCATCCTTTTTGAGCGGCCAATGCAAGTGTTAATCGGATGGTATTCCATTTAGTTGTAGGAGAAAAAGTTTCTTCATAATCAATGCCTTCCTGCTGCGCAAAACCCTTTGCGACAAGTCATGATTTATAATTTTCAAGTTCACCCTTCTGATTATACTTAATTCTGTAAACCCATTTACAACCTATGGGTTTAACATTTGCTGGACAATCAACAAGTTTCCAAGTGTTGTTATCAATTACTGCTTGATATTCTTCAACC